>CAUYPO010010939.1:0-19248 GCA_963574435.1 Cheirogaleus major | reverse complement strand
GCAGTGATTGCCTTGGGGGTCTTCCTCAAAAATTCTTTGCCTAGACCAATGTCTGATAGGGTTTTCCCAACATCTTCTTCTAGGATTCTTAAGGTATCATGCCTTAGGTTTAAGTCTGTTATCCATCTTGAGTGTATTTTTGTGAGAGGTGAGAGGTAGGGATTCTGCTTCATTCTTTTGCATGTATCTAGCCAGTTTTCCCAGCACCATTTATTGAAGAGAGATTATTTTCCCCATTGTATATTTTTGTCTGCTTTATCAAAGATTATGTTACCATATACTGATGGTTTCATCTCTGGTATCTCAGATCTATTCCAGATATCGATGCTTCTGTTCTTGTGCCAATACCAAGCTGATTTAATTATTATTGCTTTATAGTACAGCTTGAAGTCCAGAAGACTGATGCCTCCCAGTATTTTTAATAGTTTAAGATTTTATCAATTCCCAAAATTCTATGATTCTATACTTACAGCTCCCTAAAACATAAACTCTTAATTTCCCTCACTTTTTCTGTTTTCTGTAAAGGAGAAATCTCTGTGTCTTTTTCCCTAGCTTTATCAAGGTATAACTGACAAATAAAAATTGTATATGTTTACTGTATACAAGATAATGTTTTGATATCTGTATACATTGTAAAATGATATGATTAAATCAAGCTAATTAATACATCCATCACCTTATATACTTATTGGGTTGTTTTGAGAAAAACCTTTGGTTATGAAGATTTTATCTCCTTAAAACATCTAGATGTATATATATATACTAAAAGATAGAAGCTTTCATATAATTTGAAATAATTCTGAAAATTTTATTGACAGCAGCATCCTTCACAGAACACTGTAAAAAGTAGGTGCTCAATATATCTATAGCTGTTGATAAAATTTGATTTTTAAAAGCAATTTTTAAGTGAAATAAGATTAAGGATTTGAAATTACTCAAGAATGAAACCTATCTATCACAAGATATTGAATTCTTAATAATCACCTTACTAAGGAACTATAACCCTATTTCACTCAACTGTTCTCTATTATTAGTATAAGAATCAGAATGAATATTTCCAAACTTGTGACTTATTCTATATAAACTATGTTGAAGGTAAGGAGGGGGTAGGTTTGTTTGAAATTCACAAATAATCTTTAAAGCTAATTTTGTGATTATTTCAGTGTTCAAAATTTGACTCCAGAAATTTAGGTAAATAGGAAAAAAAAACAACAACAAAAGGAACTGATATATATTGAACTAATTCTATGCCTTTGAGATACCCCTTTTAAGACAAAAAAGCAATGAATTGAAGGGCAGGTTAAGAAGACTTACTATAATTGGACTAACAATGTGAACAATTAATCCCTGAGGGAACATGTAGCTGACTGTGTTTTGTGTTCTCTCCCTAACAATTTCTACATGATAAATTTTGGTCAAAAAGTTATTTTTCTAGCTTTTTCTCCTAGAAAAAAGGATGATTTTAATCCTTTTTTTTCTTTTTGTATTTTTTTTTGCCCTTGACAGGTAAACTAATTTTGTTCTCACAGAATTGGTCATCATATCTAAATTCTGAATTAGAGATGTGATTTATTTTCACAAGATGACACAATGGCTCAGTGGCAGTACTCCTGGGATTTCAAATGTGCAGTGTGGAATGGAGTTAGTAAACTCATTCAATGCTGGAAAGAAAAAGTCTCTTGGACTTTGAAAGTGGCCTTAAAATTGGCTCATTCTGAACTTTAATTTTACTCTTGGCAAAAGTACAAACTTAAAAACAGTTATCTTTGAAATGGAAAAAGTAAGAACTACAGTGTAGATTCTTATTTTAAGGACAACTGTCATTTCAAATGAAAAGTTCAGGTTAGGTTTTAAGAGTAAGGTGGCAGCTAATTAGTTTTTTGACATTTTGACACACAAGGTCAAATATCAGAAGGGCTACTTGCTATACCATCTTATAGAAAGAATTTTGTGCCTTTTGGTGGTATTCTCTGCATGTATCTAGTATATCTACTTAATATGAGTATCTTGGCAAAAGACATTTGACACTGAATTTTGGCTGAGATATAATAGAAAAGACATAGGATTGACCTCTTCCTTCCCATTCCCACCCCATACTCTCCAATCCCAAAGGGTTTCTCTTCAATGAAATTTACCAGCAGGTAAAGAAAAAATTAAGCATATATTCACATAAAGCTATTATGAGATTAAACTGTAATTTCAAAGATTCAAATTACCTAATTTATATTACCTTGTGAATCTTCACTAATATTAAAATAATATTAATATATTATTTATTATTTTAAAAATAGAATAATTCATACATTGATTCAGAAAATATTTATTAAATGCTTATTATGATGTGCTAAGTATTATTCTAAGCATTGCTGATACAGAAGGAAAAAAACAAAGTCCTTGTTTTTCTAGAGCTTATTTTATGATAGGAGAGACATATAAAATAAATAAGTATAGAACACAATGTCACACAATTATTAAAGTGTTATGAAGAAAAATGAAGTAAGGTGAGGGTTAGGAGACTTACAGGAGAGCCTTGAGATAGAGTGGTCAGGGAAGGCTTACCTGAGGAGGTGACATTTAAGCAGAGAATTTTTCCTTAATTCATTTGACAGATATTTATTGAACACTTAACATATGTAGGTCACTATGCTTGCTACTGTGAGGCTATAGAATAAGACAACCCATGGTTTCTAAGAATTTACAATGTAGCCGAGGAGCTGAAACTATCTATGTAACATTAAATGTTTTGAGTAAAATGTGAAAGATATAAGAGGTCAGAAGAGGGCACTATTTCTTTCCATGCTAGTCATTAAGGAAGCCTTCCAGAATAAGATGAGCTCTAGAGAATATGTTAGGCATGTAGATAGGTAGATGTGGGTCTGCATGTGAAAGGAAATCCATAGAGGTATGGACAAGCATACTACCAGTGAAAACAAAGCAGCTAGAAAAGTAAGGGGTGCATAGAGAACAATGAGAATGTTGTTTGGGTTGGATAAGAAGGCATGCTTCAGAAATGCAGCCCTTGAATACCTTTAACAGTTCAAAACAGCTGCTGCAAGCAAGAAATTGATTTGAAACCTTGTATTCTATTTCCCAAACTCAGGCAAACTTTGCATTCTATTGCATTAATTCATCTATCTCTATTTTAATAGAAAAATATTTCCGTCAAGTTTTGGGGGTAGAATTAACACTTAAGGTGTACTATATTTATAGTGTGGCTTTCACTGCCCTGTAACATTTAGTCATACATTCACATATAACTTTGAAAAGCAAGTATTGAAGAATAGAAATAAATAATTATTTTAAAAATGCATTAGATTATGTGCACATATAATGGTAACATTCATTGAGTGTCAGGCAGGTGGGAGGGGGTGGAGGGGATGGGTATATTCACACCTAATGGGTGCGGTGCACACCATCTGGGGATGGACATGCTTGAAGCTCTGAATCAGGTGAGGCAAAGGCAATATATGTAACCTGAACATTTGTACCCCTGTAATATTCTGAAATAAAAAAGTGCATTAGACCTAAATATTATTGGGTCTTGAATAGCAGGCCCACACATTTGAATTTTATAATGTAGGAAATGGAAAACTGGTTAATGTTTTTATTTATTTATTTTATTTCAAAATACTATAGAGGTCCATATATTTTTGGTTGATGGATCTTTTTTTTTTTTTTTTTTTTGAGACAGAGTCTCACTCTGCTGCCTGAGCTGGAGTGCAGTGGCATCATCAGAGCTCACTGCAATCTGGAATTCCTGGGATCAAGCGATCCTCCTGCCTCAGCCTCCTGAGTGGCTGGGACTACAGGCAGGTGCCAACACGCACACCTAAGTTTTTCTATTTTTAGTAGAGACAGTATGTCACTCTTGCTCAGGGTGGTCTTGATCTCCTGATCTCAACTGATCCTCCTGCTTTGGCCTCCCAGAGTGCTAGTATACGGCGTGAGCACCGTACCCGGCCCGGGGATCACTTTTCTAATGCTTGAGTCATGGTTATAAACTTGCCTGTCACCCAGATAGCATTCATTGTACCTGTTAGGTATGTTTTTGCCCATACCCTCCACTCCCATTCCCTCTGCTTAATATCCATTGAAATTGAATTCCCGCTATGCACATGTGTGCTCATCGGTTAGTTCCAATTTAATAGTGAGCACATGTGGTGTTCGTTTTTTCATTCTTTAGATATTTCACTTCAGATAACAGTCTCCAGTTCCATCCAATTTGTTGCAAAGGCATTAAGTTACCCTTCCTCATGGCTGAGTAGTATTCCATGATGTACATATACCACATTTTGTTAATCTACTCATGAATTGATGGGCACATAAGTTGATTCCACATCTTTGCAATTGTGAATTTTCTGCAATAAACATTCAAGTGCAGGTGTCATTTTGATAAAATAACTTCTTTTCCTTTGGGTAAATTTTCAGTAGAGGGATTGCTGGATCAAATGGTAAGCCTACTGTTAGTTCTTTGAGGTATCTCTTCCATACTGTTTTCCACAGAAGTTGTACTAACTTACAGTCCCACTGACAATGTAGAAGCATTCCTTTCTTCTGCATTCATGTCAGCAACTATTGTTCTTGGACTTTTTAATAAAATCCATACTAACAGGGGTAAGGTGATATCTCATGGTTTTCATTGGCATTTACCTGATGATTAGTGACATTGATCATTTCTTCCTATGTTTATTGGCCGTTTGTCTATCTTCTTTTGAAAAGCTCTGTTCATGTCTTTTGCCCACTTTTTGATGGGGTTGTTTGACTTTTCTTACCAATTTTTTTGAGTTCTTTGTAGATTCTAGTTACTAGCCCTTTATTGGATGTATAGCTTGTAAATATTTTCTCATATTCTGTAGGTTGTCTATTTGCTCTGTTGATTATTTCCTTGGCTGTGCAGAAACTTTTTAATGTAATCAAGTCCCATTTATTTATTTTTGTTGTTTCTGTAATTGCTATTGGGGTCTTCTTCATAAATTCTTTGCCTAGACTGATATCTAGAAGAGTTTTCCCAACATTTTCTTCCAGTATTCTTATGGTTTTATGCCTTACATTTAAGTTTTTTATCCATTTTGAATTAATTTTTGTAACTGGTGAGAGATGTGGATCCCATTTTTTTCTTCTGCATGTGGTTATGCAATTTTCCCAGCACCATTTATTGAATATGGATTCTTTTCTCCAGTGTATATAACTGCCTGCTTTGTCAAAGATCAGCTGGCCGTATGTGGATGGTTTTATATCTGGGATCTCTGCTCTGTTCCATTGGTCTGTGTCACCATTTTTTTCCCAATACCATGCTGTTTTAGTTACTATAGGCTTGTAGTATAGTTTGAAGTCTGGTAATATGATGCCTCCAGATTTGTTCCTTTTGCTTAAGATTGCTTTGGCTATTTGGGTTCTTTTCTGTTTCCAGATGAAGTGTAGAATTATTTTTCTAGGTCTGTGAAATATGACATTGGTATTTTAATGGGGATTGCATTGAATCTGTAAATCACTTTGGGTAGTATGGACATTTTACCAATATTGATACTACCAATCCATTAGCATAATATGTTTTTCCATTTGTTTGTATCATCTGTGATTTCTTTCCTCATTGTATCATTGTTCCCTTTGTAGAGATCTCTCACCTCCTTGCTTAAGTATATTCCTAGGTATTTTATTTTCTTTGTAGCTATTGTGAATAGTATTGAGTCTTTGATTTGATTTTCAGCTTGACTGTTATTGGTATATAGGAATGTAACTGATTTGTGTAAATTGTACCCTAAGACACTGCTTAACTTATGTATCAATTCTAGGAGTCTCTTGGTATAATCTTTGGGATTTTCTAAATATAAGATAATATCATCAGCAAAAAGCAATAGTTTGACCTTCTCTTTCCTGATTTGGCTTCCCTTAATTTTCTTTTCTTGCCTGCTTGCTCTGGCTAGGACTTCCCACACTATGTTTACTAGAAGTGGTGACAATGGGCACCCTTGTCTTGTTCCAGTTATTAGTGGGAATGCTTTCAGCTTTTTCCTATTCAGTATGATGTTGGCTGCGGGTCTGCCATATATTGCCTTTGTAATTTTGATATATGTTTCTTCTATGCCTAGTTTGATGAGGGTTTTTATCATGAAAGTGTGTTGAATTTTGTCAAATGCTTTTTCTGCCTCTATTGAGATGATCACATGATGATTTGTTTATGTGATGAATGAATCACATTTATTGATTTATATATGTTAAACCATCCTTGAATCCCTGGGATGAAGCCCACTTGGTCATGGTGAATTATTATTATTATTTTTTGATGTCTTATTTAATTCAGTTTGTTAGTATTTTATTGAGGATTTTTGCATCTATATTCATAAGGGATATTGGTCTGTAGTTTTCTTTTTTTGTTGTGTCCTTTCCTGGCTTTGGTATCAAGGTGATACTGGCTTTGTAGAATGAGTTGGGAAGGATTCCCTCCTTCTTGATGTTATGGAATAATTTCTGCAATATGAATACCAACTTTTTTTTGTAGATCTGATAAAATTCAGTCGTGAATTCATCTGGTCTGGGAGCTTTATTTTTGTTGGAAGATTTTTTATAGCTGCTTCAATCTTGTTGCTTGTTATTGGTCTATTCAGTAGTTCTATTTCTTCCTGATTGAGTCTAGGGAAGTTGTGTGTTTCTAAGAATTTGTCCATTTCCTCTATGTTTTTGAGTTTATATGCATAGAAATTTTCATAGTATTTACAGATGATATTTTGTATTTCTGTGGTATCAGTTGTAATATCTCCTTTTTCATTTCTGATTGAACTTATTAGTGTCTTTTCTCTTCTCTTCCTGGCTAATTTAGCAACAGGTCTATCAAATTTATTTATTTTTTCAAAGAACCAACTTTTTGTCTCATTGGGCTTCTGTATTATTTTATTGTTTTCAATTTCATTTAGTTCTGCTTTGATCTTATTTATTTCTTTTCTTCTGCTGGCTTTGGCTTTGGTTTACTCTTCCTTTTCTAGTCCCTTGCATATGTCATTAGATTTTTAATTTGTGATCTTTTCTTTATAGGCAATTAAGGCTATGAATTCTCCCCTTAAGACTGCTTTTGTTGAATCTCATAGGTTTTGATAGTTTGTGTCCCTTTTGTCATTCAGTTCAAGGAATCTTTTGATTTTCATCTTAATTTCATCATTGATCCAATAATAGTTCAGCAACAGGTTGCTTAATTTCCATGACTTTGTGTCAAATTCAGTGTTTCTCTTGATTTCTAGTTTTATTCCACTGTGATTGAGAAGATACATGGTATGATTTTAATTTTTTTGTATTTTTAGAGCCATGATTTGTGGCCTAAAATATGATCAATCTTGGAGAATGTTCTACATGCTGATGAGAAGATTGTATATTCAGTATTTTTGGGGTAAAATGTTCCGTAAATGTCTGTTAGGCCCATTTGTTCTGGAGTCCCATTTATGTCCAATGTTTCTTTATTTATTTTCTGCTTGAATGATTTTTCCAGTTTTGTCACTGGGATGTTGAAGTCCCTGGCAATTGTTGATGAATGTTTGGGCATTAGCCTTATCTTTTATCATTGTGTTTCCTTCCTTCCTGACCTACAGTGCTTTCATCATCCAAGTCCTACCTTTCTTTTATGGTCTAGTTCAAATATCAGCCCTCAACTCAGCTTTCTGTGATTTCTACTCTGGGCTTTCATGGCAGTTGATAAGTACTTCATTAGCACTTACCATATTTTACCTTGCATTTTAGTCATTTTATGCTTATGGCTGTATACTCTGAAGCATCATGAACAGGGACTTCTTCATAGAAAACAAGAAATGCTTGTAGAATAAATGTAAGAATTCCAGAAGAGAATGGTTAATCTAGTAGCAAGATGAAGAACATACCAGACGTGGGTAGACTAGAGGCAGTGAAATTAGTTAGGAAATTGTTATAGTTGTTCAACCAGGTAGCAAGCACTGGTAGGATAATTAGGACACTTTTAAAGTGGTGAGAATAGGGAAGTGAAGAGAGAACGAGGGTGAAGACACCTAGCCTATGGTTGGAAATTCTCATTTGAGATGTGGATGATGTAGATGGAAGGAGAGGCTTAGCATAGGCTGGTAGTGAATTCAAATCACCAAGTGGAAACAAGGTAATATTGATGCCCCCACAATTTAATTTTTACACTCCCCTCTTCCTCACCAGGCACGAAGCATTTCATTCTTTGCTCATCCTGGCCTGTCCCCAATTCATCAGTAGTGCTTTAAGATACTGACCTATCTAATACTATTCTTTCTTTCTGTTGAAAATCTATCTTATGTCCCACTTATCTGGAGTGGCATGTTCCAAATGTATTCCACACATAGTAGTTCTTCAAGATGCTGTGGACTCTAAGCGAATGGACACTGTTGTCAGTGTAGTCTGGGAAATACCACAGTGAAGGTTAGCATGCTAAATGAGAAGCTTTGATGAAAGAGATTTTATTTAAATTACCAAACATTATTTGTTCATAGCTCCACCCCCTTTTAATTGTGACTGCTGCAAAACTTTTAGTGGTTTCATTGTACCTATGTGGGGAAACTTTGCTTTAGGGTCTTGATGATAGATAGGTAATCTGATAAATGGCTATGTGCTTGGTATTAATGGTTGGGAAAGAATAATTAACCTTATGATGTTAAATATTCATAATCTACCAGAAAATTCAATTCAAGACTCCAAAAGAAAATTTAATGTGGGAAGTTGAGTATTGTGGATGATAAGTGGGGATAAAAATTTGGGCAGCATAGTCTTTTAGACCTCTTGAATCATACCACCCAAGTGTATAACAGCTACTCAATATCTATATCAATTTTAGATCCACAGCTAAATTCTATATCCATTTTACTAGGGCTATTACTGTGTTTCGATCCCAGAACTTCAATCAATTTTTCATCCAGTCTGAAGAATGGAAAGGAGGAGTACAGCACCATGATGACATTTTGTGTGCTGCGTTTTTACCTCCACAAACTCTTGCTACAGGTGAATTGAACCTTTGCTTGACAATGATTGGTGACAGTTTGGTTTGTTTTGGCTCACTCACTTTTAGAAAGGCCTTTTCTCAGCTGCAAAATAAATAGATTTCTTTTTTTTTAATTTATGATAACAGTTGTACATATTTATGGAGTACAACATGATGTTTTAATACATGTTCAAATTGTGTAACAGTCAAATCAAGTAATTAGCATACTCATCACCATAAACATATATAATTTCTTAGTGAGGAAGACACTCAAAAATCTCTCTTCTAGCTATTTTAAAATACAGACTACATTATTCTTAACTCTAGTTATCCTACTATGCAATAGAACACTAGAACTTATTCCGCCGACTTAAGTAGCTTTGTACCTGCTCATCAACCTTTCATCATTACCCCTTATCTCCTCCCCCCACCATCCTCTGGTAACCATTATTTTGATTTCTACTTCTCTGAGAATAACATTTTAGATTCCAAAAATGAGTGAGATCTTGAGGTATTTGTCTTTCTGTCTCTAGCTTATTTCTCTTAACATAATGTCCTCCAGGTTTATCCATGTTGCTGTGAATGACAGGATTTCATTATTTTTTATGGTTAAATAGAATTCCACTGTGTATATATAATACATTTTCTTTATCCATTTATCCATTGATGGACATTTAGTTGATTCTAAATGTCTTGGCTATTGTGAATTATACTATAATAAACATAGGAGGGTATATATCTCGTCAACATACTGATTTCATTTCCCACTACCCAGTAGTGGGATTGCTGGATCATATGGTAGTGCTATTTTTAATTCCTTGATACTGTTTCCCATAAAGGCTATGCTAATTTACATTCTGAGCAGCCATATGTAAGTGCTCACTTTTCTCCACATCCTCACCAACACTTGTTATCTTTTGACTTTTTGATAGTAGTCATTCCGACTGGAGTAAAGTTATATCTCATTGTAGTTTGCATTTGCATTTCCCTGATGATTAGTGATGTTGAGCATTTTTTCATATACTTGTCAACCATTTTGTATGTCTTTTTTTTGAGCAATGTCTAGTCAGATCTTTTGCCCATTTAAAAATCAAGTTATTTGGTCTTTTTGTTATTGAGTTGTTTGATTTTCTTATATATTTTGGATATTAGCCCCTTATCAGAGGTATAGTTTGAAACTCTGTTTTCCCATTTTGTAGGTTGTCTCTTTGCTCTCTTAATTGTTTCCTTTGAAAATGAACAGATTTCTTACAAAAGCAATTCTTGCTTCTTTTGTTCCTTATTTATAAGGCAATACATTAGTGGTTATGACCATCGTATGCCTGGCTTGATGGCTTCAAATCTTGGTTCTACCACTTGCTGCAGCATAATATTGAACAAGTTACTTAAACTCTAAATCATAATTTTCTCTGTTTAATAATATCATAATATATCTATATTTTGATTTATAGTACAGATTATCCATGCAGAGGTTTTACATAGTGCTCAGAACATAATAAGCTCATCAATAAATGGTATCTTTTATTTTTATTGTCCATTATCCAGGAGTAGCATTAGGGCTATTGGGTATGAATCACACCTTGGCATCACTTACATGTTTCATAATATGAACATGTTAATCCTTTGGCATAATTTAGACTCAGTAATCTTGGTTAGAGACTGTCCTCACAAAGCATCTACAAATCCAAGCTCTTAAAATGATCCATAAGCATGCTTTGATATGACATACTAAAGAGGATAAAAAATTGTTGCATTATTTCTGGCCAAAGAAAGAAATTTATAGAGACAGATTACACCATGAAATTTTCAAGTCCATATTTTGACAGCCTATATTTTTTTTATGGAACCAAAAATGTCATCAATTAAGAAGAATGAAAACTTATAGGAAAAGAGCCAGGATATCTATGAAGTGTTACAATATGAGGCTTACTGATCTATTTACATTTGTAGCTCCACTGTTTTCAGGATTACCTGATTACTCTCTGTTAGGGCCAACTCTGTAGCTGAATTTGCTTTACAAACACTGAAATTCCACCCCTGCAGGGGGATCACATTGAAATGTGATGGCAAGAGTGAACTATAAAGTTGTGTGGTTGTTACTGTGAAAGTGTCATAAAATACTGTTGTATTGATGGATAGATAATTTTTTCATTTATTCTGATCTCATCAGTCTTATGTGAAAATGTTTGGTCAAGCATTTTATAAATAAAGCATTTCAAAATCATAGAGAAGAAAATGGATACTCCCATTGACAGGTGAACTTCATCTCCCTTTGCCAATTTGTGAGTTAGTAAGTTGCTCTTTCTAGGACAATACAGAGTTTAGTATGTATTTCTCTTTCCTCTCCCCAAATCACAAGAAAGTCACCATTTGTATTAATACATCCAAACTCATCTCTTCTCTTCTGATCTTCACTTGCCATTGACACTCATCAGGGAGCTGTCCCCGCTGAGCCACTGAGAGCAGTGGTCTAGGTATTGCTGCATTGCTCCTTGGCAGGACAAATTTGATCAGACTTAGCCTCACTCTTTGGGCTTTTCTTTGTTCTCCGTGAAGAGCAGTACCACAGGACTTTCTGTAAGAAAAATTTTAGGATTGGAGAAAGCAATATTCAATAAAGAATATAAGAGGGAAGGAAGGAAGACAAGACATATGTGTGCACATGTATACACTCCCCCCCCCCAGGGGATGTGGGGAACAGAAACTCAGAAGGACTTGATTTGCTTGCCCTTACTCAATAATAAAAATGTATAATAATTTAACATTTTTTCAGTGCTTAAAATATGCTTGACACCACGCTAGGTACTTTTCATTCTTTGTAACAATCTTGTGAAATAAATACAATTATTAACCCTGTACAATAGATGAGAAAATTATGGCATCAAATAGAGTTAAAAAACATGCCCAAGATTACACACCTAATAAGTGGCAGAATGAGGACTCAAAACTCAAGTTGTTTAACTGCAAAACCCTTATTCTGAATACTTACAACTATAAAATAAAAGGAGACAATAGTAATTTCTGTATACCTACTGCACAGGTCATGCTGTGAGGATTGTAAGCCCTAAAGTTAATAAAACTACTAGTTATTATTCATGTTTCCAAAAATATAGAGTGCCTACTAAGTCCCAGATTCTGTATAAGATACATTGATAATGACTTCTAATTGCTATTGCACATATTTTCTATCTTAACCTTCTGGTGATTTATATTCTCTATCCTGACTTGTGTAGGGAGTTATGATGGAGAAATTGTGCTGTGGAACAACAGCACAGAGAATGCTCACCATGTCCTTCACCCTGATTACCAGAGGCTGCTAAAATCAAAGTCAGGTAACTGCAAGTTTGAAACTAAAATAATGGGGTTTAGTCAAACCACAATAGGCCTGGCTGTTTATGCATATACCTGATGCAGCTTGCTCCTAAATTATAGACAATTGGCTAAGCAGAAAGGATTAGGGATATCGTTGTCTTGTCAAAGTGACTAAAGAAAGCCTTGAGATTTACTTGGCTTAGCAAATTCTCCATGGCATGCTGTTTCCTCTCTTTATGCTACATCAGCGTTTCTGAATTACTAACAGCAGGGAGCAGGACTCTCATTTGTATTTAGTTTAGTTTTTTTCCAATAAACCTTGCCAAATTACCTTTGAGTGAACCTTGGGTACCCCTTGGTAAGAAAATGGGAACTTGTGTTGACTCTATAGACTGTTCAGACTCAATTTAGAGCTTGTATTAAATATTATGCCACCTGTAAATCTTAAATTATGTCTTGCTTTAGAAACCTGTGAGAAGCATTAGATGGGAGTATATTGTATTTTATGGGAGTTTAGTAGAGCACATGAATATTTTATACTTAAACAAAATGTCTTGACAATTGCCTTTCACATTTTATTTTAGTTTCCTTAGATACTAACGGTTTTTCCTTAGACTAATTTATTTGGGTAATGAATATGTCATTCTTCATGGCCCAGTGAGGTTCTGTTGTTTCAATTGAATAAGCTCACGGAGGCTGAATTGAACTTTAGGAAAAGACTGGTCATCAGATGTGTTTTTTTTGTGTGTGAAAAGCTGAGGAAGTACTTTATTAAGAGTAAGAAAATCAACTAAAGAGATTTAGAGGTTACTTGGCTGCAAACATAAAGCTCGGACCTGCTTTATACACAAAGAATTAGCCATTAGGATTCATTTGAACCTTCCATGGAGAGGGTAGAATTCTGCCTCTTCCTCTATACTGGACTTCAGAAGACACAGAGAAATAAATGAGAGAAAAGCAAATAACATCGAATTCCTAAAATACATGAAAGGCATTTATATAGATTTCTTGCTTTAAAATTTGTAAGATACTTGTATACAGATTTTTTTATAACTGTGTACAGATTAGTCATAGATTCTAAGATGAATTTCCCCAGTTTTCATTAGCGTGCCCTATGGATGATAGCATTAGGTAACTGAAGTACTGTTAGGCATGTTCTCTCCAGGGTAACTCAGTAACAAATAGTATTGCTAAAAAATGATCATTTAAATATATAAAAATTGTCATTAGATCTCTTGGTTATTACCATATTTGCAAGACTAATATTAGTGATTAATAAGCTGAAAATGCCACGATATTAGAATCACATTTGTATTGCATATCAGGATCTCTAAGATGTTAGCAGTGACTACAATATGAAGTCCCTATTAATTAATATCAAGAGAAAATATAATGTGTATGGAAACAAAAACAAGTGTGTATGCAAAACAAACATGAAATCAAACAATTCGTCAAGTTGAAGTTGAGGTAGTGAATAGCAGAAGAAGATTTGGCGGATGTTGACTGGAAGTGTATTGTGAAACTTGATGGAGTCATTGCAGACAGTGACGGAGGTGGGCCTGTTGTTTTCCATAGGCACCAGTCAGAAAAGTAGAGATTTTTAGGACACCTGGCTTTGTTTCCATCACAGATACAGAACCTCAACAACTTCTCAGTGCTGGGAGAAGCCACTCCACCCACCCCATGGCAGACCAGTCTACCATGGGAGTCTGCACCTTTCAGATTGACACAGAGGGCAATAATGCTGTTATGAGGCTTTTCTTCCTTAAAGCAAGAAAAAATATTGCAGCGACAGGTAAAATATATATTTATGTTTTGCATATAGTTGAAAAGGGAGCAATAAAGTAAGTTCAATCTATTTCCATCAAGGTCTTATAGAATTTACATGTAGCTAACAAGTCAATAGTGGGTCATGGGAGGTGATGGGCCATGGCAAAGGAGGTTGGGGTTGAGAAGGATGAGTCCAGGAGCAGGGGCCAGACTAGAACCCACTACTAATTTATCTAGTGCTGTATGTGTCAAGATCAGGGCGAGAAAAATTTTGACAAACTATTTGATATGGCAAAAATTGAATTGTTGCTCCAGCCATGGCATGAAGAAATTTTAGTATGGTAGGGGCACAGCAAGCAAGATTTATGCTGCATATTTATGAGTCAAACCTTAGGTCCACATATAGCAGAAGAGTGAAGTTGAGACTGACTGTGCAGACATCTAGTATCAAAATGGGCTGAAAGAATGAGGAGCTTGGAGATTCGGAGCAGTAGCAAAATTTGAAACAACTGCTGACCTTAGAGCAAGAGCTGCCTGCTCTCTGCCTTATTTATTTGTTTTTTTAGTAGTACTCTGAATAGCTTTACCAGATCTGCATACTTTCTAGAATAAGTCAGAGTCCTGATCATACCTTTTACTGAGATATATGTTAACATTGGTATTACCACATAATTTACTATAGTTATTTGATATTATATAAATGAAATAATCATTTGCTTACTTTTTCTTCTGTTGTCAATGACAGTATTAGCACAGTGATGATGCAAATACAATCTTCTTAAATAAAAATCTGCTTTTGAGAATAATGCATATTTTTTGAATTTTCATCTAAAATAAAAATGATATTTTAGAAATGTTTTTTTCTTAACATTAGGAATCTGGACATGTATGTCATAATTTGAAAAATGAATAAATATCTGAACCATGTTTTCTATGTTCATTTCCCCTATTTAATTTGCAAATCGAAAATCTGCATTATTTTCATATGAAAATTTTCATTATTAAGAATCAATAAAGGTTATACCCCCATAGTTTTAAAAACATTGTGAGATATTTAGAGTAGACTTTGAAACAGTTAGATTCTAAAACTTTCTGTTTTTTAGAACTTACTTATCCTTACAATATGAACTATTATCCTGAAATTACTCTCATATTTTCAATACTAATTTTTCTTAATGTTATCAGTATTCCTAAATTGCTTTCACTGAAGCAGCTACATGTCATTATTTCTACCTTAAACAGATATGATTGTTAATTGTCAGTACATTTGTGAGGCAAATTGGAACTCATTTACAGATTTATCGAATAATAGGAACCTTGACACAGAAGAATAATTTAGGTAAAGTGCTTCCACAATGCATATAAAAATGGAAAGTGAAAAGGTTAGTGCTAAGTCTGTTAACCGAAAAAGGGTTGCATAAGGGCTTACATGAATTCTTGCTGAAAAAATTTATAGAAAGACTGTGAATAGAATTCTAAGCACGCTGATAAGCAGAGAAATCAACAGCTATGCTGCTATCATGACATGTATGCATCAAAATCTGTGCATGAGAACTTTTACTTTATCATACGTGACCAATGGCTTACTAGGGAAGATGAATTTTATGTAATCAGGGCATTATCATAGTGTTAAAATTAATATTTTATACATTTATTTGAAGAAACAAATTAATTCTAACTAAAAAACCTAAAAAACATCAGAACAATAAATGAAGGAAGGGAATAAATGTAATGGAACATTTAAATATCCTATCTCATTTAATTCTCAACACAAACCAGTGAGGTTTTCATGGGGTTATCTCCATTTTATATTTGAGAGAATCGAAGTGTTGCTAGGAGTGGATCTCAGGGCTACTCACTTCTTCAACACCATATGCCTTCCACAGGGCAAGCCGCTGAGAGAGTTGTCTCTGGTACTTGTTGTTACAGCTTTCTAATTAGGGTTTCCCCACATGTTAGGAGGAGCTAACCTGGTGTCATGTGGAGGATCTGGTTATGTCAGATTCTGGGATACATTTAAGAAGCAACTTCTGGCTGAATTTTTGGCTCATAGTGGGGTTGGATCTATTATTATGTCTATTGATAAGATGAATCGATACCTCACCACAGGAGACGTTGATGGATGGTTGAAAATCTGGAATATAGAGGTAAATTGAAAACTTTTAACATTGCCTTTATTACTTTTGATTGCCTTTCATGGCAGATAACTACGAATCAAGTCTCATCTGTTTCCTAAATAAAGGAAGAAGAAATGTCCAGTCTGAGTATTTTAAAGAAAACATTTATATGTATTGAGCAGAGACTTTTTAATAATTGACAAGGAAAAATAGATGTATCTCAATAATGGAAAACTTTTGTTAATGCAATGTGAAGTTAATCATGCAATTTAGAAATACAACATTGTCAGTAAGATACAGTAAGATACTGCAACATCATCTGAATATAAATAATTAGGATATACCTTATTTGAAATGATAATGTAAAAAAAAAAATTTAAATACCAAAGCACTAGTCTTTAAATAAATGCTAAAGCACTAGTCTTTCATCTAACATCACTATCCTGAATTAGTTCAGGATTTATGTATCAGTGATTATATGCTCAATTTTCTAATAATATAAAATTGTATAATATGTGACTACTTATATGTGGTAAAGTTCTGCTCTATCAAATAACTGACTTTACTGTTTAATTTTTTCCATCCTCCCTTCATCCTCTTTTCTTTCCACTTCCCAGGTAGTCTAATTAGTTAGAAATCTCTTTAAAAAAATGTTAATACCATTTTTCTAGCTTCTGTTATTAACTTTTCTTTTGTATTTGGATCAAAGATTATTGTTCCCAAATGTACCTTTTTTGATTTCTGAATCAGGCTTTTTTGTAAAAAGTGTTACATCACTGTAATCATTTAATTTTGGGATATTTTCGTTCAGGAGTACTGTCTTAATTCCAGTAAGGACAAAATCACACAGGCCCCAACTCTGATAAGATTATTCCGACCTCATGTGGACCGCATAAGTTCCTTAGAGATGTGTGAGCTGAGTGGCCGTTTACTGACCATCTCGTCCTCCGCAGACTGCAGCGTTTGTGTGACTGATGTCAGCAGTGGTTCTATTTGGATCTTTGGTCAGGTAGAAATATTGCTTCTTTATTATTCTAGTATTTACTTGACATTTAGTATGAACTTGGGCTGATTTCCATTTAAATTTCATCAGCTGTTTAATGTTCATTAGTCATGAAAATACCTACTTACACTTCTGAAGTTGTAGCTCCAGGCGTCTCTTGTCCTGTTTACCATTAACCATGACCGTTCCATCAAGCCGAGGACAGCTGAAAATATTCCAGTATTTCTGAGAAAAACTTCTCCTCTAAAATAAAATAATTTCTTCGATTTCAAAATTTAGTAAAAATTCAATGTGGATAAAATTAACATGCTATAAACAGTGATTATGACTGTTAATTAACAAGGTAAAGATCAAATGCAGAAAATTTTAGAGAAAAACCAGATCTACTTATTCATCATCTGGTTTACTCCTGCCAAATAATGATAGCTAACATTTGCTGAGTTTTTCCTGTGTATCTGGGTCCCTGTTCTAAGATCTTCACGTGAATTATCTCTTTTAATTTTTACAATTGTCCACCCCATGTTTTCTTTTTTAAAGACAAGGACACAGAGGCATAGAGAGTTTGAATACATTGCCTGAGCTCACAGAAGCTAATAAGTGGTAGTTTGGCTTTTAATTGAAGCTAGCTCACTCCAGAGCTCATGCATTTCACTCCTTCCTCCCATGAAACCAAGTTCTGACTTACCCCTGTCTATGAAATAAAATGGAAGTGGTGGGCATGGAAGAAAGAAAATATTATCTCACATTTTCTGGGTTTTTTTTAGCTTTCATTTACATTTTATGAGAACTCTACTCTTGCTTTCTTTGTGCTTTCGGGAACAAAATATATTTCATTGGTTTTAAAAAGTACTATTTAAACATGTTGGTGTGAGTTTAAGCAGAAGTCTCAATTTCTGTTTGGCCAGCTGACTCGACTCTATTCAGGAGCCTTGGATTCCAATCTCATATGCTGGGAGAGTATGACAATTCTCTCAGTGTTGAAAGACAAGGTTTATTGTTGCTGTATTTGTAAAGTCAGATTGATGATGTCAACCTGCGCTGAAAGAATTCTATGCAACCTTTAAAAGATAGAGGATGTTGTCAGAAAAGTGTCTGGGGATGTGGAACCATATTTGGTTGGGCAATGTGAGAGTCTCAATGTAACACTCAAGAGTTGTATCAGCCCTTTTTACTCTATAAATAAGGCAAGTGCTGGACTTTTCCCAGTTATGAAAAAACAGGCAAAGTGGGAACTCAGTTGGGTGTGTGGGTAGATGTGCAGTGGGGAGACAGGATGGGGCATACCTGGCAGTTTGGACAGGAAACAAGGCAGAAGCCAGCTTGTGGCCATTGGAGAAGCTATGCATTGCTGACATTGCTCTATGGCCATACAGGTTGTGGTTAGATGAGGCAGAAATTTGAATGACAGATAAATATTTTATTGTTTATTTCATTTCTTTTTTTAAAAAATTTTAAATTATTATGGGTACATAATGGTTGTATGTATTTATAGGGTACATGTGATATTTTGATATAGGGATGCAATGTGTATTAATCAAATCAGGGTAATTGTTGTATCCATTGCTTCAAGCATTTACCATTTCTTTGTATTAGGAACATTCCAGTTCCATTCTTTTAGTTATTTTAAAGTATATCCATACCTTATTGTTGACTATAGTCACTATATTGTTCTATCAAATATTATTCATTCTATTAATAACTAATTATATTTTTGTACCCATTAGCCATTCCCCAAGATATACCTATATCCATGCTACCCCTCCTAGCCTCTGGTAACCATTATTCTAGTCCCTGTGTCCATGATATCAACTGTTTCAATATTTAGCTCCCACACATGAGTGAGAACATGCAAGATTTGTCTTTTGGTTCTTGGCATATTTGACTTAACATAATGTTCTCCAGTTCCATCCATGTTGTTGCAAATGTCTTTTCTCTTTTCTTCTTAGTCGGACTAAAGGTTTATCTGTTCAAAAAATTAGCTTTTCATTGATCTTTTGTACTTTTTGTCTTTAAATGTCACTTATTCCCATTCTGACCTTTATTATTTCTTTTCTTCTACTAATTTTGGGTTTGATTTGCTCCTGTTTTTC
>CAUYPO010010937.1:0-23352 GCA_963574435.1 Cheirogaleus major | reverse complement strand
AAAAAAATAACACATCCCCTGAAAATAAGCCCTAGGGTGTCTTCTTGAGGAAAAATAAATAAAAGACCCTGTCTTATTTTCGGGGAAACACAGTACTTCCATTTTTCTAAACTATCAGGACAGTGAAGATAAGCTGACTTTCAGAAGAAAACAAAAAGCTCTGCTGGTAGCATTGCCAGCTTTCACAGAGCTGGCTGCATGGCCCCATATCACTCTTTCTGAGAGCTGGCTCTGGCCTCACTGCTGGCCCCTGGCCTCCCCGTGCCTCCCTGTTGGATGCTGGGCTTGTGCTCTTCACCACAATCCCAGCATCCTCCTCAGCTTCCAGCCATTAATCCTGGTTCTGCCATCTGGATCAATACAGAATAAATCTGTAGTCATTCCTCAGGTTTTTGTATCTGTGAAGGCAGTAGTCATATGATTTATTCATCCATTCATTCCAATACACCCACTGTAGGCAGGCTTCGTGCTAAAAGATGGGTTTACACCAGAGAACTAGTTTTTTTATGGACAACCTTGTAAGATAACAAGTGAATGGGCCAGCAAGATAAATGCCATCACTGGGTAACATCAAGTTGTTAAGGAAGCATACAAGAGTAACCCCCTCTTGCAGCACCAGGGAAGCCTTCCTGAAGGAGTAAACAGCCAGGCTGAAGGGTAGTACAAGCCGGTCGGAAGGAGTGGCCACCTGCACAGAGGACACATGCAGATGCCGGACAGAGCAGAGCACTTCCTCCATGAGTCCCTTTCCCTCCTAACCTAACATTCCCAGCTCCTCCCACGGTCCCTCGAACACCATGATTTCAGTATCCCTCGCAATCCTGATCCAAATCCTCAGAACACCCTCTCTAGTCTGATAAAGTCCCTCATAAAACAGACTCAACTAAAGGTCCAGACAGACCTGTCTAGCATGGAGCACAGCGGGGCAGAGCCTGACATGAGCATGGTGAGACATCGTCCTGTGTTACAGAACAAGAGACAGGACAAAGCTCCATTCAATTTGCCTTTGCACCTTTGCCAAAAATTAATTAGACTCCATCTGTACAAAAATACAAAAATTAGCCAGGGGTGGTGGTGTGCACCTATAGTCCCAGCTACTCAGGAGGCTGAGGCAGGAGGACACTTGAGCCCAGGAGTCTGAGGTTGCTGTGAGCTGTGATGACACCACTGCACTCCAGCCTGACAACAGAGCAAGACCCTGTCTCCTGAATAAATAAATTAATAGGCCATCTATTGTGTGACTCTTTCTGGATTCTTTGTTCTGTTTCACTGAAGTCAGGTAGTATAAGTCCTCCAGGATTCCTCTTTTTAAAAGATGTTTCGGCTCTCTTAGGTACTGTGCATTTCTTTATGAATTTTAAAATCAGTTTATTGATTTCTATTTTTAAAAAACCTTGTTGGGATATAGATAGGGGTTGCATTTGAATCTATAGATCAATTTGGGAGAATTAACATCTTAACAATCTTGAATCTTCTAATTCATGACTCTCCACTTATTTACGTACTCTTTAATTTCCTTAGCAATATTGTGTAGTTTTTAAAGTACAGTTCTTATACAACTTTTCTCATACTTATATCTAAATACTTCATATTTTATGCTATTTAAGTGGTATTATAACAACGATTTACTGCTAATATATAGAAATACAATTGATTTCTATGTACTGCTCTTGTGTCCTCCAAATGTGTTAAACTCACTGATTAGTTCCAGTAGCATTTTTGTAGGTTTGATATGCTTTTCTATAATACATAGATATGCATGTCTGTGAATACAGACAGTTTTTCTTCTTCCTTTGCTATCTGATAATGGCTCCTTTTTCCTGTCTGACTGCACTGACTCTAATTCAATGTTAAATAGAAATAAATAGTAAAGTAAGAATACTTACTGCAGTCTTCATTTTAGGGGCAAGTATTCACTTTCAGAATTAGGCATGGTGCGTGATACGGCTACAGGTTTTTGTAGGCCTTGTCAGGTTAAGGAAATTTCCTTCTATTCCAAGTTTGCCAAAAGACTTTTATCAAGAATGGATGTTAGATTTTGCCAACTGCTTTTCCTGCATCTACTGAGATTAACATATGCCTGGCGTTTTTTTACTGTT
Organism: Cheirogaleus major; assembly: GCA_963574435.1. NCBI lineage: Eukaryota > Metazoa > Chordata > Mammalia > Primates > Cheirogaleidae > Cheirogaleus > Cheirogaleus major. Next base: position 21,253 of record CAUYPO010010937.1, on the reverse strand, counting down.
AATATGATGAATTGATATTGATTAATTTTCTAATATTAACCTAAACTTGCATTTCAGGGATAAACCCCACTTTTAATAGACTATTCGATTCAATTTGTTAACATTTTGTGAAGAATTTTTACATCTATGTTCATGAGGAGTATTGGTCTGCTGTTTTCTTGTGATATTTTTGTCCAATTTTAGTGTTAGAGTAGTTCTGAATAATACAAAGTAGTACATAGAGCATAGAATGAGTGAGAATGTTTTGAAAGTGTTTTTGTGACATTAGTATGATTTCTTCTATAAATGTTTGGTAGGATTCATTATTGATGCCATCTGGGCTTGAAGTTTCTTTGTAGGAAGTCCTTTATTTAATAGATAGGGCTATTCATGTTATATTTTGTCTTTAAAAAAGTATTTTATCTAAGGTTTCCTATTTTGGGGGCATAATGATGTTCATAGAATTTTTGTTCTATTTTTTAACTTGTAATATCCTTTAGTTAATTTCTAATATTGTTCACTTAATTTTCCCCTCTTCCTTTTCTTGATCAGTCATGCCAAAAGTTTGTTGAATTTTTTGGTCTTGTAAATAATCAGATTACGATTTTGGCAGTCGTCTCTTTTTACTACTTCCTATTACATTAGCTTATGATTTTGTCTGTATTTCTTTTTCTCTGATTTGGGTTTGTTCTGCAGCTCTTTTGTTGCTTCTTCACCTAAATACTTAGCTTATTTATTTTTTTATCTTTGTTTTGTCCAATAAATGTGCTCATGGATGTAAATTTTCCTTTAAGTACTTCTTTAGTTTTGAAATGTAGTGCTTTTGTTGTTGTTAATTTCTAAATATTTTATAATTTTCATCATTATTTCCTCTTCAACAAGTGAATTATTTCGATTTATCATAATTCTCTAAATGTATAAAGGGTGGCTCTATTTTAATTGTTGATTTCTAGCTTCATAACTTTCCTGTGCGGCAGCAGCACTGTCCAAACGGTTATACCTTGCTCACTCCTGCAGCCCAGGCACTAAAACCAGGACGATACAGAGAAGATCAGCACTGCTCTCCACAAGGATGACATGCGGCCACAGTTTTTAAATAAAAAAAAATTTTTAAAGAAAAAAATGCTTATAACCTAAATTCCCTCCTCAACCAAATGCAATGTCTTCTATCCTCGTCTCAGAACCACTATTATTCTCATCTTTAACCACAAGCTGCACTTCATCTCTCTTCTTATGCAGAAGCAATCTGTACAGTCATATTGAATAAGACAGAGAAGCATCATGAAGGCTGTTGTGCATGTTAATATAATATTCAATATTCCCATATTAAATTCTCTTGCATGTTTTTGTCTAGTTTGGCTATCAGAGTAGTTCTGAATAGTACAGCATAGCAACTGGAATGAACAGGGATGTACTCCTCCTCTTTGATTTTCTGGAAGTGTTTATTTAAAATTAACTAAATTCCCTCCTTAAACAACACTGAAGAAAATTTCTCCCTCTTGGGTATTGTTGTTCTACTCAACAGCTATGCTCCTACTCCCTGTTCCTCGCTAGCAGCGCCCACCTCCAAGATGGGGGTGGGTGTGCTAGGTGTCTGCATCCCCGGCCTCGCAGCAGGGCACGGGCCAGAGGTCTGGGGGCAGTCTGCTGTGAGAATCTGGGAAGGATTTCCCTGCTGCTAAGCTAGTGAGGCATGGGAAGAGATGCCCTCCTCCTTGACCAAACCTTGAGGTAACTACGTGTGACACCTGAACTGCAGCAGATATACTGCCCTGATAAGGGCAGACGTGAGGACCACACCAACGAGGGCAGAGCAGAGAGGGACCTTCGTGACCATGCGCACCATGCAACACGCCTTGGAGAAGCTGCTCCCAGTCTTCTGGCGTGAGCAAAGCATCCAACCACACTCCTCCCCTCCTGTTTTTATTAAAGGTTAAATGCCTAGGGCAATGCTGGCAAACTATGATATAAAACTGCAGTGTATAGAACTGCAACAAAATCAGGATCTGAAGCCTAAAGTTGGGATGGATCTGAAGACTCAAGGAGGGAGAGGAGGCAACCCAGTCTTCAGGGTGGCCTTAATTCCAGTAATTTAACTTCATTAGTGTCACTTCTTGGTCCATGAGAGACAGCAATATGATGAATACCGTTATGCTTTCTCCTTGATGGGATGAAGCACTAAATGCAAAAACTGCCTTCCCTGATGCTAGCAAGGAGCAGCCTACCAAGGAGAGGGTGGCTGGAGTGCAGCCCCCAGCGGTGACCCACCATGCAGGTAGCCAGGAGCAGCATTTGTCAGAAGGATCTCTCAGGCACAGGAGTAAGCCAAATTCTTGCTTTTCCAAAACTAGTAAAGGAAATTGACTCCAAAAGATAAATACTTCTTATATAAAATAGACCTTTGAGTAAATAAAGATGGCAATCGCATCTTTTCTCCACATCACACGTGCTCAGTTCTTTCGGACATCCCTGACACACACTGATTGCTGGACCCTTCGCGCCCAGCCACCCTCCCTGGCGTGGTGTAAGGCACTTCCCTCCCACAGTCCTGGAGAGAATGTGGTGCCTTCTAGCATACTGTCCAGATGCTAATGTCTACTTTTCTCTCTTGCCCTCCTGGCCACTGGTTCTCACTCATTTTTAGATCACAGATATCTTTGAGAATGTGATGAAAGTTCTAGAGACCTCTATAGAAAAAAAACAACTTTCACATACAACTTTAGGAGGTAGACAAACTCCCTAATGTCTATCTGTGGACACTACATTTAAAACCTTACCTTGGGACTGTGGATTTCTTTAAAGGAGAAATGTTTTCTTCTCTTTTTTTTTTTTTGAGACAGAGTCCCACACCATTTTCCACAGAGGCTGTACCATTTTACAGCTAGAGTGTTCCCCAGGCTAGAGTGCCGTGGCGTCAGCCTCGCTCACCGCAACCTCAACCTCCTGGGCTCAGGCCATCCTCCTGCCTCAGCCTCCTGAGTAGCTGGGACTACAGGCATGCGTCACCATGCCCAGCTAATTTTTTCTATATATTTTTAGTTGTTCAGCTAATTTCTTTCTATATTTAGTAGAGACGAGGTCTCACTCTAGTTCAGGCTGCTCTCAAACTCCTGAGCTCAAACGATCCGCCTGCCTCGGCCTCCCAGAGTGCTAGGATTACAGGCGTGACCCACCACACTTGGCCAGAAATGTTTTCTTCTTATCCCACCACCTACAACTATGGCTAGGGCAGATGCGTTGCTTAGGCAAAATGGATGAATTCATTAATTAGTTAAATAATTAATTGTGGTGTGATCAGGCCAGTGCATCACCCATTAAAAATGTAATCTAAGTCTTGTTTTGACAGTATTATTATATCGTCTCCTCCCAAGTCTTTTTATTGTGATAAAATATATATATAATAAAATTTACCATTTTAATCATTTGTAAGTACACAATTCAGTGGCATTAAATACATTTGCAATGTTATGCAACATCACCACTATTGCTGGAACTTGTTAAACATCCCAAATGCACTCATGTGCCCATTAAGCAAGAAATACCTATTTCCCACCTCCCCATAGCTCCTGGCAACCACTATCCTACTTCCTGTCTGTTTGAATTTGATACTCATATAAGTGGTGCCTTATCATACAACTCAGCAGACAGCTGATATGCGGCACTTAGCACATAGTTTTTGTCCCTCTGTGTCTGGCTTATTTCACCTAGTATAATGTCTTCAAGCTTCCTCTATATTACACCACGTATCAGCATTTCACATCTTTTTTAGGCTGGATAATATTTCACTGTACGTATAATATATTCCACATTTTGTTTATTTATTCATCCACTGACACACATTTGAGTAGCTTACAGCTTTCAGATCTTGTGTATTAATAATGATGTTATGAACAAATTTTACTCTAAGTCCCTGCTTCCAATTCTTTTGGGCATGTACCCAGGGGTAAAATTTTTGGACCATATGGTAATTCTATATTTAATTATTCTAGGACTCACCACACCATTTTCCACAGAGGCTGTACCATTTTACATTTCTGCCAACAATGCACAAGTTTCCAATATCCCAACAATTGACTGGTCTGTCTTTTGCACAGCAACCCTAATGGGTGTGAAGTGGTATCTCATGCTTTCAATTTGCATGTTTTAATGAGTGATAATTAGTGATGTTGAGCACCTTTTCATATACTTATTGGCCAATAGCATATCTTTTGTGGAGAAATACCTATTCAAGTCTTTTTCCCATTTTTGGGTTGGGTTGTTTGTTTTCTCTGATGTTGAGTTTTAGGTGTTCTATATGTCTACTGAATATTAATCCCTTATCAGATAAATGGTATGCAAATGTTTTCTCACATTCTGTATGTTGCCTTTTCACTGTGTTGACAATGTTCTTTAATGCACTAAAGTTTTCAATTTGGGTGAAGTCCAATTTATTTATCTTTTCTTTTGTCATCACTATATTTGATGTCATATCCAAGAAACCACTGCCAAATCCATTGTCACAAAGCTTTCCCCCAGTTTTCTTCTAATAGTTTTCTAGGTTTAGCTTTTACATTCAGGTCTTCGATCTATTTTTATAACATGGTGAAGGGTAAGAATTCAAATTCATTCTTTCACGTGTGGATATTCAGTTTCTCAACACCAATATTGAATATTTAAAAGATTGCTCTTTCCCCATTGAATAGTCTTCGCATCCCTGTCAAAAATCATTTGACCATATATAAAGGTTTATTTCTATTCTATTCCATTGGTCTGTATGTCTGTCTTCATGCCAGTATCAAAGTATTTCAATTACTGTAACTTTACAGTAAATTTTGAAATCAGGACCTTGGAATCCTCCAATTTTGTTCTTTTTCAAGATTATGTTGGCTGTTTGGAGACCCATAAAATTTAACATAAATGATAGGATGGGTTTTTATATTTCTGCAAAAAGATCATTGGAACTTTAATAGGAATTGCATTGATGTCTGGATTGATTTGAGCAGAAAGGACATCTTAGAAATGCTAAGTTTTCCTGTCAGTGAACTTGGGATGTCTTTCCATTTATTTATACCTTCTTTAATTTCATTCAGCAATGTTTTGTGGTTTCCCATGTACAATTACTTAGCCTCCCTGGTTAAGTTAACTTCTAAATATTTTATTCATTTTGATACTATTGAAAATAGAGTTGTTTTATTAATTCCTACTTCATCGTTATTATACAGAAATGCAACTGATTTTTGCATGTTGATTTTCTGTATTCTGCAACTTTGCTGAATTGATTTATTAGTTCTAACAGCTTTTGTGTTGTTAGGGGTTGGTGTGGAATTGTTAGTATTTTCTACATGTAAGATTATGTCATCTGTAAACAGATCATTTTACTTCTTCTTTTCCAATTTGAATGCCTTTTATTTCTTTTTCTTATTTAATTGCTCTGACTAGAGCTTCCAATATTATGTTGAATAGAAGTGGCAAAAGCAGGCATTCTTGTCTTTTCCTGATCTTAAAGGAAAAGCTTTCAGTTTTTCACCATTAAGTATGATGTTATATGATGTTTCATATAAGGCCTTTATTATGTTGTAGTAGTTTCCTTCTATTCCTAGTTTTCTGAGTGTTTTTATCATGAAAAGCTGTTGAATTTTCTCAAATGTTTTTTTGCATCATGGGGGTATCGTTCTTCATTGTGTTAATGTGATATATTACATTGATTTTTCTATGTTGAACCATCTTTGCATTGAAAGAATCAATTCCACTTGGTCATGGTGTATAATCCTTTTAATATGCTGCTGAATCCAGTTTGCTAGTATTTTTTGAGGATTTTTGCATTAATATTTATAAGGGATATTAGCCTATAGTCTCCTTGTAGTGTCTTTCCCTGGCTTTGGTATCAGGGTAGTGCTGACCTCATAGAATGAGTTAGAAAGTATTCCCTCCTCTTCACTTTTTTGGAAGCATTTGAGAAATATTGGTGGTTAGTTCTTCTTTGTTTGGTAGAACTCACCAATGAAGGTATCTGTCTTACTCCATTTATGCTGCTATAACAAAATAGCTGAGACTGGGTAATTTACAAAGAAGACACATTTATTTCTCACAGTTCTGGAGACTGGGCAATCCAAGATCAAGGTACTAAAGGTCTGGTGTCTGGGGAGGATCCTGTCCCTGCTTCCAAAATGGTGCCTTGAATGCTGCATCCTCCAGAGGGGAGGGAAGCTGTGTCCTCACATGGTGGAATTTAAAAGGGCAAAAAGAGACAAACTACCTCTGTCAAGCCTTTTTATGAAGGCATTGATCCATTCACGTGGACAGAGCCCTCACAACTTAAACACTTCCCAAAAGGACCCATCTCCCAACACTATTGCAGTGGGGATTAAGTTTCCAATACATGAATTTAGAGGGATACATTAGGCCCATAACAGCATCTGATCCTGAACTTTTCTTTGTTTGAAGATTTTTGATTACTGGTTCAATCTCCTTACTAGTTATAGGTCTTTTCACATTTTCTATTTCTTAATCATTTAGCCTTGGTAGGTTTTGTGTATCTAGCAATTTGTCTATTTCATTTAGGTTATCTAACTTGCTGGCATACAATTGTTTATAATACTCTCTAGCAGTCTTTTTTATTTCTGTATAACCAATTATAATGTCCCCTCTTTCATTTCTGATTTTAGTTATTTGAGTTTTCTCTCTTTTTTTCTTAGTTCGTCTAGCTAAAGGTTTGTCAATTTTGTTGATCCTTTTGAGAACCAATTTACTTTTGGTTTTATTGATTTTCTCTATTGTTTCCCTGTTCTCTATTTTATTTATTTCTGCTCTACTCTTTATTTTTCTTCTTTCTGCTAGCTTTGGGTTTAGTTTGTTCTTCTTTTTCTAGTTCATTAAGGCTTAAATGTAGGATGTTGATTTGAGATCTTCTTTTTTAACTCAAGCTTTTATAGCTATAAGCTTCCCTCTCTTTTTTTTTTTTTTTTTTAAGACAGAGTTTCACTCTGTTGCCCTGGCTAGAGTGCCATGGCTTCAGCCTAGCTCACAGCAACCTCAAACTCCTGGGCTCAAGTGATTCTCCTGCCTCAGCCTTCCATTATATCCAAGTAGCTGGGACTGCAGGCATGCGCCACCATGCCCAGCTAATTTTTTCTATATATTTTTAGTTGGCCAATTAATTTCTTTCTATTCTTAGTAGAGATGGGGTCTCACTCTTGCTCAGGCTGGCTCTGAACTGCTGACCTTGAGCAATCCTCCCGTCTTAGCCTCCCAGAGTGCTAGGATTACAGGCATGAGCCATTGTGCCCGGCCTATAAGCTTCCCTTCTTAGCACTAATTTTTCTGCATCCTGTAAGTTCTAAGATGTTGTGTTTATATTTGTATTTGTCTCAAGGTATTTTCTAATTTTTCTGTGATTTCTTATTTAGCCCATTAATTATTTAAGAGTATATTATTTAATTTGCACAAATTTGTGAATTATTTACATTTCTAGTTTCCCTCTGCCATTTCTAGTTTCACTCCATTGTAATACTTTGTACAAAAACATATTTTGTATGATTTCAATTTTTTAAAATCTATTAAGACTTGTTCTGGAAATTATTCCATGTGCACTGGAGAAAAATGTATATTTCACTGTTGTTGTGTGGAATTATCTGTATATGTCTGTCAGATCTAATTGGTTTATAGTAGTATTCAAGTCCATTTTCTTATTTGTCTATGTCTCTTTGTTCTATTCATGATTAAAAGTAGGATACTAAAGTTTCTATTATTGTAGAACTGTTTATTATTCCCTTCAATTTTGCTTCACATATTTAAGGGCTCTGATGTTGGTTTATATACGATTATAATTTTTATACCTTCTTGATGAATTGACTCTTCTATCATCATTATCCTTCTTTGTCTCTTGTAACAGTTTGATACTTAAAGTTGATTTTGTCTCCTATTAGTATAGCTACCCAGCTCCCTGTTGCTTTCAATTTGCATGGAGTATATTTTTCAGTTCTTTTACTTTCAACCTATCTGTGTCCTTAGATCTAAAATGAGTCTCGTGTACATAACATGTAATTGGATCATGTTTTTAATCCATTCTACTGATCTCTGCCTTTTGATTGGATAGTTTAATACATTTAAATTTAAAGGAAGCATTTTTAAGGAAAAACTTACTTCTACCATTTTTCTGTTTGTTTTCTATATGTCTTATATCATTTTTTGTCTCCCATTTTCTCTGTTACTGCCTTCTTTTGTGTTTAGGTGATTTCTTTGTAGTGACATATTTTGATTTCCTTCTCACTCCCTTTTGTTTACATTCTATGGATATTTTCCTTGTAGTTACCATGGGGGTTGCATACAGCATCCTCTAATGATAAAAATCAAATCTGAATTGATATCAACTTAATTTTAATCACATACACAAACTACTACTATTCAGCTCCACCCCATTTTTATTGTTGATGTCACAAATTACATCTTTATACATTGTGTGCCAAATAACATTTTTAATTATTTTATGTATTTGTCTTTTAATTCCTATAGAAAATAAGAATTAGAATATATAATGTAAAATGTAGAATTACAACCCAAAATTATACTAATACTGGTTTTTCTACTTTCTTATGAATTTATCTTTCCTGGAGATCTTTATATCTTCATTAGTTACTGTCTAACATCCTTTCATTCCAACCTGAGGGACTCCTTTTAGCATTTCTTTTAGGACAGGTCTAGTAGTTATAAACTACTCTTTTTGTTTATCTAAGAATGTCTTAATTTCACCTCATTTTTGGGGAGGACAGTTTTGCCTGATATAGAATTCTTGGTTGACAGTTTTTATTTTCAGTACTTTAATATATCATCCCACTGACTTCTGGCCTCCAATATTTCTGCTAAGAAATAGATACATTATATGTAACAAGGCACTCTTCTTTCGCAGGTTTCAAGATTCTTTCTTTGTCTTTAGCTTTTGACAGTTTAATTATAATTTATCTACCTATGGTTCTCCTTGAGTTTATCCTACTTGGAGTTTGTTAAGCATCTTTTATTTGTAGACTCATATCTTTCAGCAAATTTGGGAGATTTTTATCCATTATTTATTTAAATAATCTTTCTGTCCCATTCTCACTCACTTCTCCTTCTGGAATTCCCATAATACTTATGTTGGTCTGCTTTATGATTTCCCACAAATCCCTTCAGCTCTGTTCACTTTTGTTTCTTTCTTTATTTTTTTTTTTTCTGTTCCTCAGACCCAATAATTTCAACTGTCTTAACTTCAAGTTTATTGATTTTTTCTTTTGCCTGGTCAAATCTCCTATGGAACCCCTCTAGTGAATTTTTCATTTCAATTATTGTACTTTTCACATCCAGTATTTCTATTTTAGTCCTTGTATAATTTCTGTCTCTTTGCTGATATCGTCATTTTGTTCATACATAGTTTTCCTGATTTCCTTTCATTATTTGTCCATCCCTTAGGTCCTCGAGTACATTTAGGATAGATGTTTTAAAGTCTTTGTCTAGAAAGTCAAATGCTTGAGATTCCTTAGAGGTGGTTTCTGTCAATTTATTTTGTTCTTTTGAATGTGCCATATTTTACTGTTTCTTTGTATGCATTGTGAATTTTTTCCTTGAAAATTGCACCTTTGATTATTATAATGTAGGATTTCTGAAAATCAGAATGCCCCCCTTCTCCAGAAGTTGTTGATTGTTGGTTGGTTAGTAGTTTGGTTTATTACTGAAGGCTGTAATAGTCCATTAGTTTTTAGACTTTTCCAAGCTATTTTTGCCAAGATTAATCTTTGTCACATGTGATCACTGAAGTTTCTGTCCTTTTAGCTTGTGTTCAGCTAATGCTTTGACAGAGATTTCCTTGAATGTCAAGAGCTCTCTCAGACTTTTCATGTTGGCCCTGTGCTGGGGAACTCCTTCAACACTTAGTTTGGGTTGCTCAGAGCCTAGGAATCAGCCCAAGGTGAAAGCATAATGTCTTCTCACATGTTTTCTGGCATGTGCCTTTCCTGGGTATGTGTGTGAGTTTCTAAATTCACCCATATACAAGGTTGCTTTTGAACACCCTAATCTTCAGGATCTTGCTTTAACTTTTCCCCTAGGCCTTAGCTTGCCGGTCTCCCCCATCATCTCTTGCCCCAGGCATCTGTGGGTCTGTATTTGCCTTACAGCTGTTATGAGCAATGCCCACAGCTTTTCCCACCTGATTTCTGAGGTAGTGAAAACATAGATGAGTGCCTGTGTTAGTCCTTTAGGTATTCTTCAGACAGTTTAGAACAGACATACACAATAATTTGCCAGTAAAGTCTACTCTGAACCCTTCAGTTTAAAGGAGGAAACTGGGAACTGGGCTGCTGCTGTTTCAAGTCAGGACTGCTGCCACATCAGGTAAGGGGTGAAGTAAGGGTGAGAAAAATGCCACAAAACTATCTGACCATTCTGAAGGTGGGTTTTTCTTGATTGGGCATCTGTTTGGTTGCTGTAAATGTTTGACTATTTTCCAGAGCTATGACAAAGTTGGTTGAGACAGTTTTGGCTTGTTTTTTTCAATGATTCTGTGGGGGGATGAAAGCTTGGAGCTTTCATGTCTACCACTTTGCAAACATCACCCCTCCCCCTCAAGTTCTCTGTTTTATTATTATTTTACTGCTTTTATTCACAGTTTCTAAACTTCTTTTAGTGTAGTGGTCTTTTTAACCTAAGTTCAGAAATCTATAAATTAACTTATATTATTTAGCGTACTGAGTTTTTCTCACTGTAGCCTTCAGATGATCTCATCCAACATATTCTATATCTCCAGCAGCTTCCTGCCAGCTACATCCAGGAGGCAAACCTCTCACCATTCGCAGAATAGCATAATCACCCACAGTGTTATCTCAGTCATCTTTATTCTGTCATCTTAATGTTCTCACCAACATCTCTACCACAATCAGAGCCCTGCATTACAGCTATTTGGGTTTTTAATGAACCAAAAACTAAGGCTCCCAGCTATGAAGCCTCCTCAGAGAGCACAGCCAACAGATCTTGAACAGCCTCCCAGATGCTAGAGTCACTAAGAGTCAAAGAAGGTATATAGCAGTGGCTTCCAAGTGGCACAGGTTCATTCATTCCTCAAATTTTATTACAAGAAAGAATTTTGCTTCACATTTGAAATTTTTTTAAGTGAAATCTTACTACAGGCAGTGAAAACCAAGGAATGGTTTATCAGAAAGAGCAAAGGCTTTGAAATCAAACAGACCAGTATTTAAATACTGAATTAATTTAGCACTTACTACTTAGACAAGTTACGTAACTCCCATAGAAGTCTGTTTTCTCATCTGATAAAAAAAAATGGAGAAAACAATTGCCTCTCAGGAACACTGTGAAAATTAATAAGAAAGCACATATAAAGTCCTAATACTGAATTAAAAGTCCCCTACACTAGGCAAAAAGGAACATAGACTATGAACTTTTTCCTCAAAGCTATTAATCTTAGCTAATTTTATTAAAGAAGTATTATATGGATGCCAAACCGGTAGGTTTATATGCTTTCCCATTTCCATACCCTGTAACATCATGTAAATGTGACAGAGCCACACCAGGCAGGTCTAGGGTGAATGTCTGGGGGTATTTTTGGAAGACAGATAGGGGATCTTCTCTGGGGGATATTTGCATGAGAAGTCAAGAAGCTTCCTAAGCCTCTGAGAGTGGGCTCTTGTTCAAGCAGGCTTTCCCCTCGGATTCCTCTCCAGGACTGAACAAGGACTTAACCTAAGTTACCGCAGGACCTTCTAATCCCCTTGTGGCTGATGACTTTTCTGCCACTCAGCGACCATCTCCCAAGTCTGGCCAGGCTGTTGGGACTGGTGAGGAGTCTCTGTACCTTGACATTGAGAAACTGAAGGAGAAGAAGGACATGCTGAACCAGATCTCCCAGATCTGAAGACCACAGTGTGGATGAAGTGTAGGACCACATCGCCCAGCCCCATGAGCACAGTGACATCAAGGATGTAGTGCAGATGCTGCTTGGCAAACTAGCCTTGATCCAAGGTGTCACCACCAAGGGCTGTATCCAGAATTTGGTCTGGACATGGATGACTGAGCAGAGGCTCACCGCCCCTTGTCTGTGGCCCAAAGGGACAGGAGGGTATAGACATGAGAAGCCGTGAGAGCCCAACCAGTACACCTATAAGGTTTAACAGCAAGAAAATTCCAGAAACCTTTTTCTGGAGAGCCAAAGCTGAGGCAGGAGGGAGCCTAAGGAAGAAGGGATCAGGGAGGAAGGGGCGATCCCAGCTCCAAGATTCCTGAAATGTCCCAGTGACACCTGCAGAGGGTATGTGTATCCTAGTTGTCAATAAACATATCTGTATACTGAGTTAAAAAAAAAGCTTCCTAAGAAAAATTTGTAGGTGGTGTTCATGCCTCTAATCCCAGCATTTGGGGAGGTTAAGTCAAGAGGATCTCCTGAGGCCAGGAATTTGAGTTCAAGAAAGATTTCTTTGTAAGGGAAGAGAGAGTCAAGGTCCACAGATGTAGCACAATCCAGTGAGCACATGTCGAAGCGCGAGGACAGCACAGTGGGATGTGCCGCTTCAGGCGTCCCCTACCCAGTTCCCTGGGCTCGTGCCTGACTCCTAGAAAGAAAGGAATGCAATAAAAGGTAAATAGAAATAAAAGCCATTTCACTTGTTTCCTTCAGGAATCAAGAGCACAAGTCTGCTCTCTTTTATACTTGAGATAACATAATAAAACACAAGTCATGGAGAGAAATGCCTGTAAGCCCCACAACTTGGGACCTAGATAGGCAAGAGGGGTCTCTGCACTGGGCCCTATGCATCACAAACCACCACCCAGAAAGGATGCAGCACTCCAAAGCACCTCTTTCACCTGAGACCTGGCGCTGCACTGGCACTGCCTGGCCTTTCCCAGGACTTGGCAGCCCGGGTCCCAGGCACAGCTCCTGCCTCCCTTGCCCGACGCCCTCAATACAGAGGTGGCAGCAGCCAAATGCTGCAAAAGCAAGCTGGGACAAGCACGGCTTTTGCGTGCAAGGAGGCACTGGCAAGGAGAATGCTCAGGTCCGAGAAAAGACACGATATTTACACACATAATTTCAAAATTTAATGTACCTTTTCAATCCTTCCTCAGCAAAAACGCAACAGATCCTTGCATAACCGAGTATCAGCTCCCCATAGCACTCCATATTGCTGAGAGTCCATTTTCTTGGTTTGCTAATTCATGGTTCCCGAGAGAGCCACATATCAGCACAGTATTCACCACAGTTGCTGAGAAACGACATGGTGACTGAGAAATACACCGCGACGTTAAACAACTTGTATCACTCTTAAATTTGTATGTGTCAGTCTAGACATCACACACACACGAAGCACACCACCAGTTCCTTACATTGGCAACCAGATGGACAGTGAATGCTAGAACTATAAATCGTTTTATGTTTATAAAAATATAAATGAAATTATGTAAAATATATAGTCATACATTGTATAACAACATTTTTGTCACAATCAACCACATATATATGATGGTGGTCTCATAAGAGTATAATACTGTATTTTCACTGCACCTTTTCTGTTTAGATACCCAGATACTTACCATTGTGTTACAACAGCCTACAGCATTCAGAACAGGTTTGTGGTCTAAGACCAATAGGTCATCTCATACAGCCTAGGTGTGTAGTAGGCTCTACAGTCTAGGTTTGTGTACATGCACTCCAGGATGTTCAACACAAGGACAAAATCATCTATCTATGCATTTCGCAGAATGTATCCCCATCATTAAGTCACTTGTAACTGTAATTATATTTTTTAAAACCAAATTTAAATATTCAGTTTTATTTAAATAATTTTGATTTAAAATTGGATTTTTGGCATCTGTATTTTGTATTTTAACTTTAATATTTTAGAAGACAATAACTTTTGAAAAACATGGAAATGTTAACTTTTTAAATTTTAGACTCATTTTAATTTATATTTTTATAAATATATTTTTATTTTAATCATTCAGATAATACTGTCAAGTAAATATAAACTGTGAAAATCTTTGATATCCATATAATTAGTGATATAGCTGAAATGAAGACAAGAAAAATAAATTTTATCTGATAAATATATACTGTGTATATTTTATTGTCCATTCAAACATCTACAGAATACCCACACACATAAAATAATAATTAATTTAGTCTTTGATTCTTTGCTTTTGGTCACATAAAAAATCATAGTTTTATACATATTCTTATTTTGTAAAATAAGACATTTATCAAGATAGAAGGATAGAATATGTACATTTGTTAACTGTTTGTTAGTTAGATTTATAATATTACACATGTGATACGTGGGTCTCACTTGTTAGGGGCAGTCTGGGCAAGAGACCCAGAGACCCCCAAGCCCAGCGCATCAGGGTTCACATAGCCCTGACAGCCACAGGAGAACCCTCCAGAGCCAGAGCAGAAAACCGGGAAACGACAGATACCAGGCAGGCCTGAGTCGGTCCCCAAGTACATGTGAGGCAACCCCCAGAGGCTCCCAGAAACAGCTAGGAGAAATTTAGGGATGAACCGGGATCCCTAAATTGTGGCAGAGACACAGACAGAACAGCGTTCCTGGGTTTCTCTCCTTGTGGCCCTATTCCTGCCCCAAGACCACGCAGCCTGGAAACCCTGGGTCGCATAAAGAAACAGAAAAGCTCCACCCATCCAAAACTTCCAAAATAATATGCCTAGCAAACATTTAAACGTATCTTAATTCTACTGTCATAAGCAACTTAGTTTTCAGATAACCACAAAGTGAAACCCACTAAAAACCAACTTAGCTGAGCTATACAAACCATGAATACTAGAAAGGAAGCCCTAAGCATAAACCATGAAAGGCAGGAGATTACTAAAGTTCTTGGGGTCGTTGCAGGCTAGGTAACCAAATTACCTGTACGTCTTCTCCATCCACAGGGCGATCCCTTGGAGGTAATCAGTCATTTCAAATACAAAGCAAATCCAAATGAGCTCCTGAGAATTACTTATGTAAGACCCAACAGCCGCTAGAGACAATAAAATGATAGTTTGCAGGAAGCCCAAATAAAACCCAAGAGCCTCCAAAGCAAGACATCCTGCGGGTAGTGGGGAGGCACACATTCCCACCCCACAAACGAATCTGTGGGTCGCTGGCTGCTTTGTCGGGTGTGGGGCGGGGGGAGGGGGGAGGAGGGGATGGGTATATACAAACATAATGAGTGAGATGTGCAGCGTATGGGGGATGGTCAGGCTTGAGGCTCTGCCTCGAGGGGGGAGGGGGGCATGGGTAATGTACACAACCGTAATATTTGTACCCCCATAATATGCTGAAAAAAAAATAAAATTAAAAAAGACGCAGGCGAGCCCAGAAGCAGCGCCCCCTAGCGCCCGTTTGTGAGAGCCCGCGGCCCTGCAGGGCGGGCGCGTCGGTCTCCTTCACCGGCACCGCAGAACTCTTACTGCCATGTGCTCGCTTATTCCATCGAACTGTTTGGGGGACAGTCCTGTGGACCACGGAGTCTGACCATGGGATATTGTGCTCAGTACAAGATGCCCTCTAGGAATCTACTTCTTGTGAATAAGTCCTGAGGTGGAAGAGCACTGTCAGCAGACAGAATCTCAGTCATCCGATTCCTACAGGTCCTTGAAAGATTCATGCCGGGCGTTTTCTGCCTACGTTTTCCTTCCTTCTGGGGTCTGAGAAACGTGGGCAACTGAAATAATTAGGTGATTGTAATTTCTATGGCAAATAATTTTGTTTTAACATCTGGGTGTTTAGTGCTCCTGATGAATTCAGAAAGTTCTGTACGGCACCTGTGACTTCAGAGCTCAGAGTGATTTGTAGGTGATATCCTTGAAGCTAAGCAACCATAGAAACCACTCAAGAACATTTTCATACAACAGTAGCTCAAATCTTAAGCTAAAATGGGCAACTGATATGAAAAAACTATGTAGCAAGAAACAGAGGAGTGAGGGAGGAGGTGGGGGTGGCGTGAGGGCCTAGAGAGCGACCCAGGAGGAAGGTCTGATGCACAGTCTGGTCCAAAGCAAATTTTTCACAAGAATAAAAGTCCTACTAAAACAGCATGTAAAGTTATAGATGACAGAATACGGCAGGTTTGAGGAGTTTTTTTAGGCCATGTGGAATAATAAAGTGACTTGAAAAGGACGGAGACAGTGATAACAAATTAAAATAAAGGCCAGACCTGAAGAATCCCTGAGCAGACAAAGCCAGACAGGCTTCATAAGTGACCTCAACCTTGCTAGATTTACAAACATAAGCAAAACATCACCTATTTATTGTAAATGCCCATGATAAAGAAAATCAGATCTCAAGTTCAACTAATCAGAAGCAGCCAACAAACTTATAATTGTATGATTCGGGACTTTCCAACATGATAGACCAAATACCTGTACCCTGCAACCAGTGAAACATTTGCTCCGTTTTCCTCCCTGTGCGTCTTACATAAGCCTGCCCCCTTGCGCTCTCTCGGCGGAGCTCCAAAACCACTTCTGGCTTAGAGTTGCCCGGTTCATGAGTCACGGTTTGCTCAATAAACTCTTTTTTTAAAAAAAATGTATAATGCCTCAGTTTACCTTTTTAACAACAGTGGCGGCAAAAGTAAAACAAAGTTGGAGTAAAAAAAAGTTGCCATAATTTCTACAAACGAGACCGTGGAGACCAGGGCTGGGCAAACTTTCTTGTGAAGAGCCATTATATTAATAGGGCAGTAAATGTCTGGGGCTTGTGGGCCGTTTGCACCCTGCGGCGCGCCCAGCTCGCCCAGCTCGCCCGCCGCTGCGCGGTGAGGGCAGCCATCTGAGACCGCGAGCGGGAGTGTGGCTGCGCTCCAGTGGAGCCGGAGCTGCACACACCGAAACTATTTTATACCTTCCATGCGTCACAAAATAGTATTCTTCTTTTGACTGTTTTCAGACATTTAAAAATGTAAAATCCCCTCTTAGGCTGCAAGCTATACAAGTAGGCAGTGGTAGCCAGAAGTGGCCGTGGGCTGTAGAAGCAGAGTCACCATAAGGCAGGACAGAGCCTAACCATCTGTCACATGGAATCGGGAAGCAGGTAGAAACGCGGCTGGGGCAGTCCCCAGCTCTGCCCCAGTCCAGAGGTGCCGCATGGCTGGCAGGCTGGGCATGGGGAATTAGTCCCCTTCCAGGCCAATATCGGCAGCCAGGGGGCAACTCTGGGGAGCAGAGGGCAGCAGGTTTCTGCACAGCGGCAATACTCCTGGTGGGGCAGGCAGCAATGACAAGGGCCTTCAGTTTGAAATGAGAGCTTCTCCCGGAGCTGGATACCTAGGAAGACATATGGGGGGCAGTGCTAACACTGTGATCAGGATGCAACCGCACAGGCTGGGCATCGCAGAGGATTCAAGTCCCAGGGGAGAAAAAGAGGCACCACTCCACAGCCAGGGAAGCAACTTGGTCACCAGGCAGCTCAGAGGCCACGCACCGCCAAGTGCCCACTGGCAAGTATCATGTGAGGGTGGATTCCACAGGAGAGAGAGTTACCTTCAAGGATACCTCGCTTCATACCAGCTTTCTGGATCCTTAGGCAATTTGAATTTTTAAGATCTCCAAGTGTTGAGATAAATAATTCAAGATCCTAGATACAGGATCCCAAATCTGACAAGTCAATGGGCTCTGATGACACCCAGGAGGTGTTCAACTCTGGGAGGAAAGGTCTGGATGGAAGGTCCACTTTGCCAGGAAGTTCCCCGAAAGCCACTAGAAGACAAGATGGAAGGGACCTAGAGACTTCAAACATCTGGATGGATCTCCAGGTCTTTGAATGTAACAGAGGGTTGAAACAGGCCCTGTGGACCCTAAAAGCAAACTCATAGCCCAGTGTGACTTGGAGTCTTATCTACATTTGGAAGATAGAAACTGGTGGCCTCAAATAGCTAACAGTCTATTCCAACGCACAACTCAGCACATGCTCTGCCAGCATCAACGTGACTCCCAGGACTTGGGAGGGAGAGATGTCGAGATAGGTAAACATCATTTCAGGAGGTTGACCAGCATTGCTGGCCAACTCCAGAGTGTAGTCTTTACAGAACAAAGAGCTGTAGGAATTTATTAAGAGAAAAACACTCTAAACAAACGGAGATGAAGAATTGGCACTAAGAAGTAGCAGAAATGATGTAGTTAGCCAAAAGAAGTTTTTCCAGTTATGGAACATTGCTCACTTATGGAAAAGTGAACAAGTATAAGATCAGAAGGAAGTAGAAATATTAAAAAGAAAAGAGGTATGTTTGAAGAACTGCATCCTAAAGAATGTGTCTCTTTAAGTACCAATGTGTAAAGTTACAAAACGATAGGGGAAAAGCCAAAAGGAAGAACATCCAAAATGGAAGCTTTTTAAGCAGCAATGCAAACGTAGGAAGCTAAAGCCCCTCTGGAAAGAGCAAAATGTTTTGCTACATAACAAAGAACTCTGGAACTGGAGACCCCAGGAAGTCCTCAGAGATGGGGCTCCTTGCGCTGGGGCAACAGCAGGTAACTGCCACATCGGACCTTAGTGGTTGTGGGATGGCATGTGCCGAGCCAGGGATGGCAGGCAGAGCAGTGGCCACCAAGTCCCTGCCAGCTGCCAGCTGCCAGCAAGAGACAGGCCTCAGCCCACCCCTCTCCTGCACATGGTCACTGGGACATGAAACCTTCCTGCCTTGTGGGCCACACCAGCCTTGGGCCCGCCTCATAAACACATCCTGAATAGACAGACGCCAGTGCCTGGTTATGTCCTGTCTAATGGCCCTGGCTTAGATCACGGGAATACTTAATATTATAGTAGGTTTAGATACACCAAAGTTCATAATACGATTTTACTTATCTTTGCCTGGAATCATTATTTTGGAGAAGCCAAATTGGGAATTACTTATCCAAAATACCTACACTAAAAGAGACTGTATGTCTCTTTCAGTACAAGTATTTACTAAATAAATATAAAATATATTTACAAAATTAGAGAGCTGTTTTAAAATAGATTTAGTTCTCCTAGCTCTCATGGGCCATAATGAGAAGAGAAAAGTTCTTTAATTAAAATGTTGAGACTAGGCAAAGATTGTGTATGCTAAGCTAATAAAAAATCAAGTAGACAAAGCAAAAGTTCTGAAAAGCTTCTAAACACACTTGGAAACCTCTCATATCAATGAAAAAATCCTCCCATGCAACAGATCATAATAAACCTTGCTTATGTTTCTATCCCCAGAGTTTGACACAGGATGAGCAGAGAATAAATTATTGAATGAATAAATAATAAATTAATGAAGCATTCTACTTTCTCAAGTATTTGATAAATAAGTGAGAAGTGACAACATCAGAGTGATTTCTTTCAGATAGCCTTATTAAATTTGATCTAACTTTGATGAGATTCAGTATTCCCCTTGGTAACTGAGATCATCTGCATACTGGGGAGAAGAGGTACCCAGAGAGTTTAGGCTTCCACACACAAAGTGAGCTGCAGGCAGATGTACAAACAGAGCCTCACTCTGAGCCACTGTTGATATGGGGGTGCGGGTGCCATGGCAACACATCCAGGTTGTGGGTGGCTTTCCTAATGGGCTTTTTATTTTTAAGTAAAAATGCCTCTAAAATTAATTTTACTCAGAGCAGCAGCTACAAGACTGAGCCCCCCCCCCAAATCTGCTGACTTCTAGTCTCACCTCAATCTTGTTTTTGAGGATGTTTAATATAAACTTTAGATAAATTGCCTCCATTTCCTTGCTATTAAAAAATAAGTTTAGTAACAGTACCTACTTCAGAGGTCCGATATGCGGATAAATGAAATAATGTTTGTAATGCACAGAGTAAAGTATCTGGCATACATAAGCACTCATTAAATGCTATATGTTGTCTTGTATTATCATCCAACATGTGGCATGGCCCTCTGCGTGGTCACCCCCGAGATGACAAGAACTGCGCCTTTCTCAATGAGTGGCGAAGGGTTTGACAGCTGACTTCCAGTGAAGGGGGGACTGTGGGCCCCGTGGACCCGGAGAGCTGCACTGTCCTGACGCCCCAACCTGGTTTACTGAAACACGGGTTCCGTGATGTGAGAGGAATCAAACGTAAGTTGTAACAGAGGGTTGCACCTGCCCTCCCAGAATCTTCCTGCAGCCCCTCCACGGCCTGGAGCATACAGCACCTAACACAGGCACGCTCACGAGGTGCGCCGAATGCGGCTACCAGACACACACTGAGCACACGCGGCAGAATCACGCAGCTGCTGCTGACTCGGACAGGGCCACGGGTCCCACGAGATGCCCAGACTCCCAGCATGGAACACAGCCCCATTCCGTCGGGCCCTGGAAAGGAAGGCTTCCTGTCTCCTGCTCCCCAGCAGGGGCTCCAGCCGCCCGGCATGCATTGCTGGGGTGAGTGACCGCTGCTAGAGCATCTGCAGACCCCTAACACATGGCCGTATCTATTATTTGGGGACTTCCTGGTCCTTCCCAGTCAATCGTGTATGGCCACCCCCAAAGCAGCACAGGACAAGCGGGAGCTGTGGAGAGGAGTCTGCAGTTTTGTGACTGTCCTTAAAGTATCTGAAGAGGGTGTGGCCACTGTGGGTGTGACTGCCGTGCGGGGTGGGCTGTGGGTGAGCTTGTCCTGCCCCACTTGGGCAGGCTGTGGAGCAGGGAAGCAGCCTCCACGCATGGCTGTCTGGGTTCGAGCCATGGCTCCTGCGCTTCCATCTCCTCACCTGTACAACGGGGGCAATGTTGTACCCACCTTTCAGAGCCGTGCTAAGGATGAAAAGAATCTACACACATTTAATACTGGAAACAAGAAATCTACAGAGGCCTCCATCTTATGGGAAAGCCGCAGCTGGACTCCACAGCCGCAGGGAGGCTGTCCGGCAGGTCGGCTAGAGAAGCAGCTGGAGGGGCCGGAGAGCCCCGGGGTACGGGGGTTCTGGGAGACAGTGAGGGCAGCGATGCACCCTGCCCAGTCTTCAGACCCTTCCAGGACATTCCGCTGGAATGTGGTCCCCAACCACCTCACCTAAAGGAGCACATTATTCTCTCTATACCTGATTTTTGTCAGAGCAATAATCACTGTCTGACCCTCTGCTGAATGATCACTTCATAAACAAGGAAATCAAGATGGAAATCAAAAGATTCTTTGAACGAAATGACAAAGGAGACACAGGTTATCAAAACCTGTGGGACACAGCTAAAGCAGTCCTGAGAGGAAAGTTTATTTCCATAAATGCCTATATCCAAAAGTCGAAAAGATCACAAATAGACAACCTAATGAATCGTCTCAAAGAGCTGGAAAAAGAAGAACAGA
>CAUYPO010010935.1:0-15851 GCA_963574435.1 Cheirogaleus major | reverse complement strand
GACCAGCCTGAGCAAGAGCGAGACTCCTGTCTCTACTAAAAATAGAAAGAAATTAGCTGGATAACTAAAAATATATAGAAAAAATTAGCCGGGCACGGTGGCGCATGCCTGTAGTCCCAGCTACTCGGGAGGCTGAGGCAGGAGGATTGCTTGAGCCCAGGAGTTTGAGGTTGCTGTGAGCTAGGCTGACGCCACGGCACTCTAGCCCGGGCAAGAGATGAGACTCTGTCTCAAAAACAAAACAAAACAAAACTAGGAATCCAAAAATGCTCACCTAGGACATGCCCTAGTCCAGCAGCCTGGGATTTTGTCACCAACGGTGACCCTGTGGCATGTGCTAGGGAAGCCAAAGAGAGTCTAGAGGACGTGCTGGGGAGTGAGCCCACAGCCCTTTTTCTGGGCATCACCGTGACCCACAGCCCACAGGGACCTCCTGCACATGGTGGCCGTGACTGACCATATGACACTTCCCCACCACCCCGCTGAGCTGAGTGGCCTCAGAGTGGCCTAAAGCAGCCTAAACTATGGAGGGGGAAGAGCCCCCAGGTAAGAAGAGAAGCCTGAGCACAGAGGAGAACAGGGGGCACGTGACTCTGGTCCATAGACTAGGGCCTGGGGCAGCCATGTTTGTGCTGTGACCCCGCCTGCCCCAAGCTGGGCCAATCAGAACCAGGAGTTGGGCTGGCACATGGCCAGAAGAGAGGCACCCTGGGAGGCCATGCACCCAGAAAAGCGGGGAAGAAGAAGAGGAAAAGAGATGTGGGAAGAGCGCGTCATGGGGTGAGGGCCCTCACTTCCATCCCGGTACTTTGTGAAAGCTGGTGGCATTTCTTGACCTGGTTTCCCTGAGACACGCTGGTGTTCTCGTAAGGAATTTAGCTGGTGAGGGGAGTTTCTGCTCCTTGCGACCAAAGGCATCTTCCCTGGGAAGACTTGAGTCCTGGTTGCTCCGGGTCTGTCTTGGTTCTGGACTCAGAACCTGACCTCAGGGACCTCCACACCACTGGCTTTGTCAGTGAGAGTTTCTCTCAAAAGAAGTTTTGCCTTTAAAACTTATTTTCCAGTCGGGTGCGAGGGCTCATGCCTGTAATCCTAGCTCTGTGGGAGGCCGAGGCGGGTGGATCAGGAGTTCGAGACCAGCCTGAGCAAGAGCGAGACCCCGTCTCTACTAAAAAAATAGAAAGAAATTAGCTGGACAACCAAAAAATATATAGAGAGAAAAAATTAGCCGGGCATGCTAGCGCATGCCTGTAGTCCCAGCTACTCGGGAGGCTGAGGCAGGAGGATCGCTTGAGCCCAGGAGTTTGAGATTGCTGTGAGCTAGGCTGATGCCATGGCACTCTAGCCCGGGCAACAAAGCCAGACTCTGTCTCAAAAAAAAAAAAGACAAACAAACATATTTTCCTCTGATTATTAATGTCCATGGTAATAATGAATGACTTAATGAATATTAACTTTGCGAGCATTTGCTTCACATCATCTCATTGAATTTTCCAAACAACACAATGAGGTAGACACTTTCAAAGTTTTGCAGAGGAGGCAACAAAGGTGCAGAGAAATTGATTTGCCCAAAGCCACTAAGCTAGTAAGTGACAGAACCAAGAACCAAAGCCCAGACTGGCTGACCCCCAAAGTCTTGGGAATATGTCTTTAACCGTAGTGATAAGCTGCAACTTACAAAAAAAAAGATTTACATAAAAAATAACTTGCCCATCATCTCACCAACAAGTTACAAACACTGTTTACATTTGGCATAATTCTTTTCAGTACTTTTCTATGCTTACAATATTTTTGAAAAGTTATTTATGTTAAAGTATACTTTATATTTTATAGTATATAAATGTATAATTTATACTTTAAGTGTATATTTTATATATTTATATTTATATATACTTTGCACCTTGCTTTTAAAAACTTAAGAATATAC
Organism: Cheirogaleus major; assembly: GCA_963574435.1. Taxonomy (NCBI): domain Eukaryota; kingdom Metazoa; phylum Chordata; class Mammalia; order Primates; family Cheirogaleidae; genus Cheirogaleus; species Cheirogaleus major. The sequence goes on along the minus strand of CAUYPO010010935.1, from coordinate 13,924 downwards.
CATAAATGCTTTCCTACACCATTAAAAACTCTCCTTAAACATTTCATTGTATTGATACTCCCTAACTTACTTAACCTTTCACCATTTATAAATTTAGTTTTTCCACATTCTAAATTATTTTTCTGCCTTGAATTTAATTAAAATATTTTTAATAATTGGTGTATTAATTATACTTTTTTGCTTTTTTAGTGGCTTCCCTAGGATTTAAAATTTACCTCTTTGACTTACCACAGTCTACCTGTAATTAATAGCATGCACCTTACAACAGCACAACCTTAGGATGTTCCACTTTGTGCTTTTGCTGTCATAGGTACTACTTCTACAAAACCGCATAATACATCACTACTATTTTTGCTTTAGACAGAAAAATATCATTTTTAAAGATTAAAAATAAGAATGTGTTTTACATTTATCCATGTATTTCCATTTCTGGTACTTTTCATTCCATTGTACAGATCGAAGTTTCTATGTACAGTATTTCCTTTTCCTTCTGCTGAAGAACTTTTAAAAAATATTTCTTCTAGTGCAGGTCTTCTGGTGATGAATTCTTTCAGCTTTCATTTCTCTGAAAACATTTTATTAGCACTTACAGTTAGGTCCTTGATCCATTTCAAGTTCATTTTTGTGTAGGCTGTGATTCAGGGTCAAGGTCTATTTTTTTACTACTGATATTTAGCTGTTCCAACACCATTACTTTAAAATTCTGTCTTTTTCCTATTAAATTATCTTAGCATCTTTGTCAAAAATCAATTGATCATATGCGTATTTCTGGACTCTCTATTCTGTTTCATTGATCTATATTTCTATCCTTGCACCAAGATCACTCTGACTTTTTTTTTTCATCATATTATGGGGGTACAAATATTACGGTTACGTATATTGCCCTTGCCCCCCCTCCCCCAACTCTGCCTTGATTATCACAGTTTTATAGTACGTCTTCAAATTAAGTAGCATAAGTCCTCCAACCTTATTCTTCTTTTTAAAGTTTGTTTTGGTTGTTCTGAGTCCTTTACCTTTCCATATAAATTTTCAGAACAAATTGTTCACTTCTTCAAAAAGCTGCTAGGATTTAATTGGAATTGCATTAAAAAATAGATCAACTTGAGAATTACCATATTAACAATGTCTTCTAGTCCACGATCATGATTTTTATTTAGGTTTTGTTTAATTTCCCTTTGTTATCTTTTGTTAATTTTGTTTCCAATCATTTTATTTTTTATGCTACTTAAATGGAGGTTTTCAGTTTAAGTTTTAATTGTTTATTGCTAGTACATAGAATTTAATTGGTTTTTGTATAATGACCTTGTATTCTACAACCTTGCTGAATTCACTTATTAGTTCTAGTAGATACTTTGTAGGTTCCTTAAGGTTTTCTACATACATGATCATGTAATCTGAAAATAAAGGCAATTTTATTTCTTCCTTTCAGATCTTTATTCCATCTATTTCTTTTTCTTGCCTTATTGCACTGGCTAGGAACAATGGTAATATGTTATAAAGAAGTGGTAGAATAGAAATTTTACTTTGTTTCTGATTTCAAGTAGAAAATGTTGAGCCTATCGCCACTGAGTTTGATGCTAGCTGTATATGATGAGGTCAAAGAAGTTCCCTTCTATTCCTAGCTTGCTGACAGTGTTTTTTAGAGACATGGTCTTACTCTGCCACCCAGGCTAGAAGGCAGTGGTGCAGTCACAGCTCACAGCAACCTCAAACTCCTGGCCTCCAGCAATCCTCCTGCCTCAGCCTCTTAAGTAGCTGGGACTACAGGTGTGTGGCACCACACTTGACTAATTTTTTTCTCATTATTTTTAGAGACAGGGTCTCCTTATGTTGCCCAGGCTAGTCATGAACTCCTGGCCTCAGATGATCCTCTTGCCTCAGCCTCCCAAAGTGCTGGGATTACAGGCATGAACCACCATGATGGCCTGCTGTTATTTTAATATCACAATTGGGTGTTGGGTTTCAAATGCTTTTCGACATCCTCTGAGGTGTTTTCTTCTGTATTCTGTTAACATGATGAATTACGTTAATTGATTTTTTTTATTTCTTATTTTTCTTTTAGTGTGATTTTGCATTGTACATTAATTGATTTTTTAATGTTAAACCATTTTACATTCACAGGACAAACACCCATTTGGTCATGATATCTTTTTTATGTATTATTAGATTCGATTTGCTAAAATTTTGTTAAAGATTTTCGTGCCTATGTTCATGTGGGATGTGGGTCTGTAAATCTCTTGTGATGCCTGTGGTTTTTGTGTCAGGGTGAGAGTAGCTCCCCCAAAATGCATTCAGAAGTATCTCACACTGAGCCTTCTTCAGAGGCTGGAAAAGTCCTGGGACCTTCTGGGGCTGAGGCATCAGGAGAGATCAAAGCCGCCAGCAGCTTTCTCCTTCCAGCCTTCCTGCCTCCTTGGAAGAACCAAGACATTCCTGTGCAGACAGGAGATGGGATTGGTTTGTGCTGAGCCACAATATACATGCACACACACAGCACACACATGCATATACACAACACATACATGCATACACACATGCACACACAGCACACATGCATGTACGTGTACGTGCACACATTCAGTAAAGTGCACCGATTCATAGGTGGACAGCTCAATGAATGTGTACCTGTGTACCCACCTGTGTGACCTTCACTCAGACGAAGATGAAGCAGATATCCAGTTCTCAGAAGGCTCTCTGGTGCCATGGTGAGACCATGTTTGAAGTTACAGGGTTAGAGAAAGAAATGAGAAATGACTTCCTTCTTTTTAAAAATGTACAAGGGCATGTTGGGCAAATAGGAAGGTAGACAAAGCTCGAAGTCACCTGATCTGTCCCCATTACAGAACTGATGGCAGGGATCAGGGAGGGCCTCTTGCTCATCTGATGAGCTCCGGGCTGTGGCTTGCTCCTTCCCTGCAGGCCTCTGTGAATGAGAGAGTGAGTGAGGGAGACTGCACCTGCCTCTGCTTTCCGGCCCTCATCTGACTTCTACTAAGGTAATCAATGTGTATGACAACTCATGCGTGGGCCACATGCCCACATGTGCTGTGGCGTGGTGAGGGCAGACCCCGCCGCTCCCTCACAAGCCTGCTGGCCCGGGCCCAGCCTAAGGGTGCCCCTCCACTCCCTGTGCTCTGATGGCGGGTGCAGGGAGCCGCTGCAGACCCTGGGAGCTGCCAGCAGGCCAGGGGGACCTGGGGAGGAGGCTGAAGACACAAGAGGACAAGGGTGCTGTTGAGGGCACGTCACTTCCTGGCCCCGAAGCTTCCCCAAGTGTGGGCATCACACCGTCCTCCCCACTCCCCATGACCAGCTGGACATCTGCCGAAGCTCACCACAGACCCAGCCAGACCCAGCATCCTTTCCACCTTCACACCTTTGCTGCCTCCCCTTGGAACACCCCTCCCCATCTCCCATCTTGAAATCAAAGCGCGCACGGATACAGGCTCAGAGCCCAGACCTCGGCGCTTCAGCCCTCGGGAGGCCAGCCCAAGCCAGCACGCCTGGTGGGGCCGCTGTCAGCCCCGCCTGGATCCCGGCGCTCCCAGCTGCGGGCAGGAGGCCAGAGGGCCTTGGCCGCCTTTAGCCGAGAGCCCCGGGCTGCACGCCGGGCGCTGAGCTGATCTGCACGCCTCTCAGGCTGGGGAAAGGGCTCGCCTGGGGTCAGCGCAATCGATATCTCATCTGCAGCTCGCCTAGCGGAAGTGATGGCTATTGGAACATGGTAATGGGTGTTGTCTAGTGGAAGAGACTAATCTTCCCAGCTGTGGAGGGCTCCGCAGGTGGCCCATGCGCCAGCAGGCTGGGCTCAGCGGCTCACTGCTGTCACTGCTGCTGCCCGGGCTACCGAGGCACTTTTAAAGCCGCAGTGGCCTTGTTGCATGCTGGTGTCTGTCCCAGTCTTCCCAGCAGCTTCCTGGCACAAGGCCTCAGAGGTGATCCCAACCCAGTCCTTCCAAGCACAGGCGGGAGTCTGAGGTCAGTGACGTGCCCGAGGCCACGCACATGGCTGGGAGAGAGCCACCCAGCAGTACACAGAGTGCTGACTGTGGCAAACCCGCGGCCTCGACCTAAGTTGGCCTCAGGCATGTCAGGATTTCTATTGGCTGGCTCACTGCTTCTTGAAAAAACTAGAATTCAGATGTCAAGATTGGCCCCAGTCCCTGCCACTCCCTGACGTCTCGCCCTCAGCCAGCCACACTCATTCCACAGCCTGCCTGACGCTGGATCACTGGTGCTCACCCACAGTGAGGGGGCAGGGAGGAACAGCCTCCTCCCCTGGAGAACGGGCCCAGCCGTCTGCCCCGTCCCGGTCCGCAGGCCGCCGAGCCTAGCCGGCTGCATGTCCTGTGCCCTCAGCTGGGGGTGAGGCTCAGTGCACGTTTCAGCAAAGACTAACTGAGCAGCTGCTCTGGGCCAGGCCCCTGGGACACGTCGGCCCAGCCAACGCAAAGCCCTTTACCTTTTTTCTTTTGTTTTTTTTTTGAGACAGTCTCACTCTGTTGCCCCTGCTAGAGTGCCGTGGCCTCAGCCCAGCTCACAGCAACCTCAAACTCCCAGGCTCAAGCAGTCCTCCTGCCTCAGCCTCCCGAGTAGCTGGGACTACAGGCGTGCGCCACCATGCCCGGCTAATGTTTTATATATATATTTTTAGTTGTCCAGCTAATTTCTTTCTATTTTTAGTATAGATGGCGTCTCACTCTTGCTCAGGCTGGTCTTGAACTCCTGAGCTCAAATGATCCACCTGCCTCGGCCTCCCAGAGTGCTAGGATTACAGGCGTGAGCCACCGCGCCCAAAAGCCCTTTACTTTAATGGCTTCACCTGCTGCTCCTCTGTGGCTCCCTCCAGGAACTCAGCAGTAGCACTGGCCCTCTAGGGTGGGATTGCAGACACCTGTTACCACGAGCAGCCTGATGTTGTGGAAAATTGCTGTTTGGGGACGCTGCCCCAAACTTTAAGCAAGTCCCTTACTGTTTCTGGGCCTCGGTTTCCCCAAATGTAAAACAAAAGGGCTTGAAGTCAAGGATTCCTGAAGAAGGTAGGTTCCCTTTCTTTTCAAATGTCCTTTTCGCAGCTCGTGAAGTTTCAAACGCCCCTCCAGCATCCTCCTCCATGAGGCTCCGGGGTTCCTGCTGGTGAGACCCCGGAGGACTTGGTAGGGACAGGCCATAGAATTTGAGACAAGGAGTCCAGCCCACTCGTCAGAGTCCTGGGTGGGCGTGGCCATGCCAACGTGAAAGGACTCCGGGCTGATTCCCTTTGTGACTTTGGAAATGGCGGAGCGGTGTTTGCCCCGGAGATGGGGTGTTTCTTGTCAAACGGGCAGCTCCCTCAGCCTGGGGCGTCTCTGAGTCTGGCGCCAGAAGCCCCCCTGTTTCAGAGCTACCTGGGTGATTCTGGTGCTTGCTGAAAGTCAAAAGCCACAGGCCTGGAGGGCTAAAGGCCTGGTGCACAGGCTCCGTGGTGGCTCTGGGGATCAGGGAGAGATGGGCACCTGTGTGTTTACCCAGGATGGACGCCGCGGGTACGGCCCACGCCGGCCCCCGACACCCACAAGCCCGAGTTCATCAGCTCCAGAGGGAAGGTGACCAGAGCCGCCAGGGCATTTGCAGGCGCCCTGCAGAGCCACAGGGAGCCAGGAGCCGTGTGGTTACGAGCCCCCAGTGGAACTCGGGCAGGACTGGAACAGGCCAATTACTTCATCTTTGTAAGTGTCTGTTTCCTCATCTGTAAAATGGGCCCAATAATGGTACTTATGGGGCTGTCCTGAGGAATTAATTATGCACATAAAGAGCTTAAAGTAGGATGGACACCTGGTAACTGTTCCACAGATGAGAACTTTTGTCCTATTAGTACTGATTGTCACTCGTCACTGCCCCAGGCACTCGCGTGCTTCGCAGCCCCTCCCCCACACCCTGTCCCTAGGGCAGAAGCAGGCACCAGTTGTGACTAATCATGACATGACCCCCACCCCCAGGGCCCGCAGGGACCCAGACGGCCACTCAGTTGAGGCTAATGAAGTGGCCATGGAACGGGAGGCCTTTCCATCTGGGCCCCACCCCAGCTGACCGACTCCTGCCTGAGGTTGGGTAAAGCGCCGTGTGCACTCTCCCCCCCTCCAGTTTATCCCTGGCAAGGTCATTTTTCTACGTCTCTGCTACCCACGCCCACTGGCTCCCCCTCCTCTGTCTTCCCTGCCCTTCCGCTGGGCCTTGCCACCCTGCCACCTGTTCATGGAGACAGCCATCCTTGGAGGGTGGCTGGAGCTGCGAGGAGACGGAAGTGGGGGTGCCAGGCCCCCTTTCCCCTCCTCTGGCCGGGAGTGGCTCATGCATTTGACATTTATTTATTGTACCTGTCTATGCACTCGGCACTACTTCGGGTGCTGGGGGAGTCCCTGGGGGACGTTTGGAGAAGGGAGTCGGGGGGCCTCGGAGGAGCATGCGCAGGGGCCGCCATGCGAAAGCGCAGGGAAGGGCATTCCAGGCAGAGAACAGCGTGGTCAAAGGCCAGAGGTTCGAGGAACTAAAGAGTTGAGGGCAGACCCAGGAGAGAGAGAAGGGGGCTGGCGAGCAGTGGGGAGGCGGGCAGGGCACGGACTGGGTCCATTCTGAGCAGCGGGAGGCAGAGGGTGCCTGAGTGGCTGAGAAAAGCCAGGTCAGGCGGCAGCGAGGGACCCCAGGACCCAGGAGTGCTGCTCCCAGAGACCCCGGCCCCTTAGCCCTGCCCTCCTCGACCTCTGAGCCCCGGGCTCAGGGAGGCCCACGGCCCACTCCTGGGAGCAGCTGGCCCCCTGCACCCTGGCAAGCCCCTGAGGGGGAAGCTCTCACCAAGGATTGGGGTCCCTGCTCCCTCGGAGCCCTCCCAACAAGGCGGCTTTGTCTGGCCGCTCCGAGGACCCCCTGCGGCAGCCTGTGCACGCTCTGAAAGGAGGCTTTATCTGTGTCCCAGGCCAGCTTGCTGGGAAGCGAGTGGCCGGGGCGGGCACACGGGGCCAGGCAGCAGCCACAGCCGTGACTCCAGGGCTGCAGACATGGAGAGAGGCCCAGACACAAAGGTGCCCTGGGGGAGCAGCGGGCGAAGCCCCGCCCCAGAGGAAGACAAGAGGACTACACAGGCGCCGGGCACCCCTCCCTACCCCTGCAATCTGGTCAATCAATCGCGCTGGTCAGTGACACGGCCCTTTGTGTGGCCACTGCCCCATGGGAGAAGGAGACAGGTGAGGCCGGGGCTGCCTGTAACTGGATCTCCGGCCGGCTCTCCGCTCCCTCGCTCTGGTCCTGGGAGGCCCGGGAGAGTGGGGAGGATTTGTCAGGACGGCACCTTTCCAAGTGCAAAGGAGCTTCAGGAAAGGCCTATGCCCGGAGCGCCGCTGGGCAGACTGGAGAGCGTGAGAAGCAGAAGAGGACGTGTCAGGGAAGCCGACGTTCACTGAGCCCCTGTTCCCGGGTGCACGGGTGCCTGCCAGCGGGTTTCCGCCTGCTCAGTCTGGTTATCGTGTGTCCTCACCATGCTTCTATGGGGATTATCTCTAACCTCCACGCTGACCCTCTGTGGCACGGAGGGCAGCCCCTTCTTATGGGTGTAAATGTAGAGGCCCAGAGAGGCTAAACCACCTGCCCAAAGCCACCCAGCTTGCGAGAGGTAAAGCCAGGATTCAAACTCAGAAATGTCTGGGGCCATAGCCCATGCCCTGCACGCCGTGCCTCGCAGCTCGGCTGGGTCCCCCTGCCAGCCAGCAGCTGGTGTGTCCAAAAGCTGTGTGTCAGCTCTGTGCTGGCTTTGGGCATCCCGGATGTAAGAACTGGGAGGGACACCAGTCGCCTGCCACCTGCATCCGACCAACTCACCATCTAACCTGCTTACGAGTTTTCCTTTAAGTGTATCAGCTCCTTCTCTGTTAAAAAGTGACTTTATTAACATCACTGAACTTAAAGATGGTTAACATGGTAAATTTTGTTATGCATATTTTAACACAATTAAATATTTTTTTTAAATGTTCAAACATAAAAGAAAAAAGTGAGTCGAGCCAATATTGAAGAGGCACCAAACAAACGGACACCAGCCCGAGTCTCCCTGGTGCAGCAAGAAGTGGAAGAGAATGACGAGGAGCACGTGCTCGTCACAAGGGAGCCCGATGACGATCCTAAATCAGACGTCATGTCTCCAGGTGTGCCTGCTGCATTGGGAAAGCCGTCATTGAACAACTGGGGAGACTGAGGCTCAGAGAGAGAAGGGCACACCCTGGACGCCGGGGCCAGTCACAGCAAAGCCCAGGCTGAACCTGCCACCTCCACCTTACCCCGGGGAACCGAAGCTCGGAGAGAACCCACTCGCTCACATCCACACAGCAAGTCAGGGCACGGAGGGGATTTGAACCCAGATCTGTTGGACTCCGGGGCCTGTGGGTAAATGCCTAGGAAGGTGGTGTGGGCCGGGAGGCCGTGCAGGGAGGGAAACTCGGGGCTGTCATCGCCACCACACCAGCCCCTCTGTTGGCCCCACACCAAAGCCAGTGTGAGCTTTCTGGAACACAATTTCGTCGTGTCATTCCCTGTCCCTCGCCCTGAGCTAAAGCCCTCCTGTGGCTCCTTAAGGTGTGAAGCTGTCCCTGGCCACCTCTGGGCCTCACTCCTACCTGTTCGGACCCCCTTGGATTTCAGCCTCCAGTGAGACGGACCCATTGGCAGTGCCTCAAAAGCTCTGCCACCTTGCCAGGTCTGAGCTCGGCCTTCCCCACTGTCACGGTCTGCTCCAGCAAGGACAGAACGTGGAGAGTGGTGCAAACTGTAAAGTGCTGTGCCCGCCTTACATGACGACAAAGGACAGCAGATCAAGCCCAGCCAGGCTGCGCTGGCAGATGCCGGGCATCTAGCCACCTAGGCCATGGGCTCTCACTCCCCTGGCATCCTGCCTCCTCCCGCCCCTGTCCTCACTGTCCCCGCTGTCCCCAGGGGAGGCAGATCCACCCTCAGATTTACTAGGGCATGTTAAGAACGCGGTTTGAAGCCATCTCTGAGGTCACGAGGTCACGGCAGTTTCCCATCGATCTATTTGTCCCTCCCTTGGCTGGAGCCCTTTGCCCCGCCGGCCTCCAGAGCCGTATCAAACTTCGGCCGCTTCTCCCCAGCCCCAAAGGGCCGAGACACAGGGCAGGACGTTGAAACACAGCCACCGGGCGATTTACCAGCTGGGCTGCCGAACCCTGACCTCCAGAGGAGATGTAATGCGCCTCCCTGGTTTAGCTGGATCGATGTGCCGTGAAAAACAGCCCCACGTGGGCCAGTTAGGACAGGAGCGGAGACACCCCCCCACACACACCAGAAATCCCACCCTGACAGCCACTGAGCCACGTCTGTGGCACACACGCCTCAGGGCGTCTCCGGGTTTGTCTGCTGTTCGGCTGAAATGTCTCAGGCATGAGCCTGCAAGAGCGGGGACCGCTGAGTCCACCGTCTAGGACTTAGATGGGGAGCTGAAGCTGAGTGGGCTCCCCGAGGGCACAGAGCAAGTGGAAGAAGGTCTCCAGCTCCCTGCGGGGAGCTCACCCTGCTCAGGGCTTCTGCCTTCTCCTGTGGGCCACGGTGGCAGGGCCAGTTTGATAGAGCAGTTGTGGGGTTTGGGGTAGCGTAGGTCCCTTGGAAAGTCGAGCTTCTCTGTCCCACAGCCTTGCCCAACATGCCACCAGGGTGGAGCTTCCTGCCTTTGACTCCATGTGGGGCAGAAACCAGACCTTCAAGACAGTGTCCTGGCTCAGTCACTGCATTCTCCCAACAGCAGGGGCCAGAGGCACCAAGCCACCCGTGCTCGGGTCCCCTTGCTCCCCAGAAAGAACAGCAGCCGATACTTAGGGAGCAAGGTTAAGAAGCGTGGGAGGGGCCGGGCGCGGTGGCTCACGCCTGTAATCCTAGCACTCTGGGAGGCCAAGGCAGGCGGATCGCTCAAGGTCAGGAGTTCGAAACCAGCCTGAGAAAGAGTGAGACCCCGTCTCTACTAAAAATAGAAATAAATTAATTGACCAACTAATATATATATATATATATATATATATACACAAAAAATTAGCCGGGCATGGTGGCGCATGCCTGTAGTCCCAGCTACTCGGGAGGCTGAGGCAGTAGGATCGGTTGAGCCCAGGAGTTTGAGGTTGCTGTGAGCTAGGCTGACGCCATGGCACTCTAGCCTGGGCAACAAAGTGAGACTCTATCTCAAAAAAAAAAAAAAAAAAAAAAGCGTGGGAGGGCCCTGGGTCCAAATTTCCCTCCATCCTCCTGTGACCCCCACCCCCAGCCTGAGCCAGCAGGAAGAGCAGGGGGTTCCACAGCCGCCCTGCTCCAAGCAGGTCCATGGACCAACAAGGTCACCTGGGAGCCTACTTTCTCGTAGGCAGAACCTAGGCCCTTGTCCTCCAGCCCTGCTGATCTGGAGGAAAAGTCTGCATTTGACAAGATCCCAGCTCATCCATAGGCGCGTCAAGGTTTGAAAAGTGCGGATGTGCAGGACTTGCTGCAGAGGAGGGTGTGTGTGCATTCGTGTGTGAGGAAGGAGGGAGGGAGGGAGGGAGGGAGGGAGGAAGGAAGGAAGGAAGGAAGGAAGGAAGGAAGGAAGGAAGGAAGGAAGGAAGGAAGGAAGGAAGGAAGGAAGGAAGGAAATGAAACAAACCCTGCTTGTGTCCAAAAAATATTCGAAGGAACTTCAGAACAGGACATGGCAACCCCTTTAAAGAAAACAAACAACATCAATCCCAGTTGAAAGAGCAGAGGGCGGTCTTCCCACAGAGGCCACACTGTTGGCTCTATGGAAGCTGCCCTGAGTCACTCTGGCCTGAGTTCGAGTTCTGGTTCTATGCGTTTCTTGCAAATCCCTTCGGGCAAATCCCTTCACTTTTCAGAATCTCGGTTTTCTCATCTGTAAATTGGGAGCATGTCACTACCTCACAGAGTGGCTGAGGCTTCGGCAAGGTAGCATCTGTGATGTGCTTGGCACCTTTCGAAAGGCTCAAGATGCCCCTGCTGCTCCTGGTGAGTTACAGAGGGGCCGGCCCTCACCCCTGCCTGCCCTGCTCTGGGTCCATTGGCCGGGCACATAACCCGGGGAACTTCAGATTGAGTTAGGACACCCCTGGTTCCCTGGGCACCCTGCCAGGTGGCTGGATGGCAAGACCCCTCCCCACCTTGCTCCCCTGCCCCCCGCCCCGCCCTACCCCACGCCTGCTCGTCTCCACGCAGAGCAGCCCAGAGAGCTTCTTGGTTGTTCAGTCCCTGCCAACCCAAGCCTCAGAGCCTCACTTCCCTTCCCAGGCGATTCTGGGATGGCAGCTCGAAGGTCATAATTTTTTCCACGCCTTCTATACTGGCGCAAGGATGAAATGATCATTATGGCATCAGCACAGTGCCTGACGCATGACAGTTACCACTCAGTCCTTCACCGCACAAGCGTTTATTGAACATCGAGGACGCGCCAGGTGCTGAGCTGAACACCGGGGATAGGGCAAAATGGGGGACCTTGGCCCCCTGGAACTGGGGACCTAGAGCCACCCTGTCCAGAACAGTAGCCACCGGCTGGTGTGGCCCTTGAGCACTGAAACGTAGTCAGTCCCATTGAGATGTGTCGTGTGTTAAATACACAGTGGATTTCAAAGACTTAGTGCCAACAAAAGAATGTAAAATATCTTAATTTTAAAAATATTGATTACATGTTGACATCATCATACTAAGGATATATTGCATGAACCAAGATATATAAATACCGTAAGTTCACCTATTTCTTTTATTTATTTTTATTTTTATTTATTTATTTATTTTTGAGACAGAGTCTCACTCTGTTGCCCAGGCTAGATGTGCCGTGGCATCAGCCTAGCTCACAGCAACCTCCAACTCCTGGGCTCCAGTGATCCTCCTGCCTCAGCCTCCCGAGTAGCTGAGACTACAGGCATGCACCACCATGCCCGGCTAATTTTTTTCTATATATTTTAGTTGTCCAATTAATTTCTTTCTATTTTTAGTAGAGACGGGGTCTCGCTCTTGCTCAGGCTGGTCTCGAACTCCTGACCTTGAGCGATCCTCCCACCTCGGCCTCCCAGAGTGTTAAGAAGAGCTGCCATTTTTCCCACTGAGTGGCACACATTGTGGGGCAGTACCTGCCACCACCGCAAGGCCCAACACTTCGTCACAGGCCTGGAAGTCTTTCCAAACTGGCTTTATCTCCCGAATTGCCCATTTCCATTCGTGACACCAGCAGCATTTCTATCACTGCTCTGGAGAGCTCAGATCACCACGGACTCCCTCCGTCCCCAATTCCCACACCCAGTCGGCGCCCATCTCTCGAGACTTCTCAGGGAGTCTTCCAGCTCTCCTCTGTTTTGGGTTCTAACCAGGCCTTTTAATTCAGACTCCCACCGCTTCTCAGCAGGGTTAAAGTGCAAAAGCTGCCAAACCATTCTGCCCCCTGGCCCAGACACCACTTTTCTGTAAGTTTCCCGCTCAAAAAACTTCCAGGTTATTGGCCGGCCACGGAGGCTCACGCCTGCAATCCTAGCACTCTGGGAGGCCGAGGTGGGAGGATTGTTTGAGCTCAGGAGTTCAAGACCAGCCTGAGCAAGAGCGAGACCCCATCTCTACTAAAAATACAAAGAAATTAATTGGCCAACTAAAAAAATATATAGAAAAAATTAGCTGGGCATGGTGGCGCATGCCTGTAGTCCCAGCTACTCGGGAGGCTGAGGCAGGAGGATCGCTTGAGCCCAGGAGTTTGAGGTTACTGTGAGCTAGGATGATGCCACTGCACTCTAGGCCAGGCAACAGAGCAGACTCTGTCTCAAAAAAAAAAAAAAACAACTTCCAGGAATTCCTCCATGAATGCCAAAAGATATTTCAAAACCTCACACCAGTCCTTAAGGTCAGCTACAATGGGCTGTGGTGGTTCAGGAAGCGGACTTTGTAGTTAAAGAGCTTATGTAAAGTTTGGCTGTGACTTAAATTCCCAAGACTCAGTTTTTCCATCCATAAAATGGAGGTGATAAGAACACAAGAGCACATATTGACACAAGTGTCAATAAATGGTTATTATTGTTTTTGCTGTTGTTCTTGTTATTAAGTACCAGGCACTTTACTATATTGGGATGTATAGGTGTATAGGATGTATGTTAGGGTGCATAGGTGGATGGCAATATATATTCAAGGTGCATGCCCACAATGAGCTGATTTCAGTTGCTGAAATAACATTCAGCTGTTCTATTGGCCAAAGGCACCTCTAATCCACCACTGGATATCCAATTTAGAAAGTGATCCTCTGTCTTTCCCTACTTAACTAAGGAGAGCCCCAAGTGTAGCACCATTTTGACCATGCTCATTCTCCAAGAAAGCTTCCTCCAAAACCCAAGTCTTGATTTTATCATCAGGAAAACCTTCACTGGCTCTCAGGCCACATAAACCCTGGCTCATGCCTTGACTCACTCTTCCAAACCACGCAATGCTTCCAGAAGCTGATAACGGCATTTATTTATTTATCTTCAGCTGACATCAGCATAACTTCAAAAAGCAGAAATGAGAAGACTCGGGGGGTATTTGTGTCATCATGCCACAGTTAGATGTTTCTGCAAATTTTAAGTAGCATTAAAGGTCACACCAGGGATTAAGTGGACACACAAATTACCCTCTCTCTTTGCCATGGTCTTGTGACTTGACTTTTTCATCCTCAAGACTTGACTGCTCTTTTTTTTTTTTTTTTTTGAGACAGAGTCTCACTCTGTTGCCTGGGCTAGAGTGCCGTGGCGTCAGCCTCGCTCACAGCAACCTCAAACTCCTGGGCTCAAGCAATCCTCCTGCCTCAGCCTCCCGAGTAGGTGGGACTACAGGCATGCGCCACCATGCCTGGCTAATTTTTTCTATATATTTTTATTTGGCCAATTAATTTCTTTCTATT
>CAUYPO010010933.1:0-19835 GCA_963574435.1 Cheirogaleus major | reverse complement strand
CTGCTGTGATTGCCTTTGGGGTCTTCTTCATAAATTCTTTGCCTAGGCCAATGTCTAGAAGAGTATTTCCAACGTTTTCCTCTAGAATTCTAATAGTTTCACACCTAAGGTTCAAGTCTGTTACCCAGAGTGAGTTGATTTTTGTGAGTGGTGAAAGGTGTGGGTCCTGTTTCAGTCTTCTACATGTGGCTATCCAGTTTTCCCAGCACCATTTATTGAATAAGGATTCTTTCCCCCAGTGTATGTTTTTGTCTGCTTTGTCAAAGACTAGATGGCTATATGAGGATGGTTTTATATCTGGGTTATCTGTTCTGTTCTGTTGGTCAATATCCCTGTTCTTGTGCCAGTTGCAAGCTGTTTTAATTACTATAGCCTTGTAGTATAGTTTGAAGTCTGGTAAATTGATACCTCCTATTTTGTTTTTATTGCCTAGGATTGATTTTGCTATGCAGGGTCTTCTCTGGTTCTATATGAAGCATAAAATTATTTTTTCTATATCTGTGAAAAATGATGATGGTATTTTAATAGGGATTGCATTGACTCTGTAGGTCACTTTGGGTAGTATAGACATTTTAACAATGTAGATTCTGCTGACCCATGAGCATGGTATGTTCTTCCACTTGTTTACCCCCTCTGCTATTTCCTTCTTCAGTGTTTCATAGTTCTCCCTGTAGAGGTCTTTTACCTCCTTAGTTATGTTCCTAGGTACTTTATTTTCTTTGTTGCTATTTTGAAAGGAATTGAGTCTTTGATTTGGTTCTCACTTTGACTGTTGTTGGCATATATGAATGCCTCTGATTTCTGTGTATTGATTTTGTATCCTGTGACTTTACTAAATTAATTTATCAATTCAAGGAGTCTCTTGGTTGAATCCTTGGGGTTTTCTAGGTATAATAGCATGTCATCAGCAAAGAGTGAGAGTTTGTTCCCTTCTGCTCCCATTTGGACGCCCTTAATTCCATTCTCTTGTCTGATTGCTGTAGCAAGGACTTCCTTCTCTAATCACCAGGGAAATGCAAATAGAAAAACTGCAATGAGATATCACTTATCTCCAGTAAGAATGGCCTTTATCAAAAAGTCCCCAAATAATAAATGTTGGCATGGATGCATAGAGATAGGAACACTCCTACATTGCTGGTGGGACTGCAAACTAGTTCAGCCTCTGTGGAAAGCAATATGGAGATACCTTAAAGTGATACAAGTAGATCTACCATTTGATCCAGTAATTCCACTACTGGGCATCTACCCAAAGTGACACTCTACAAAAAAGACACCGGCACTCGAATGTTTATAGCAGCACAATTCACAATTGCAAAGTTGTGGAAACAACCCAAGTACCCATCAGTACATGAGTGGATTAGTAAAATGTGGTATATGTATACCGTGGAGTACTATTCAGCTATAAGAAACAAGGGTGATATAGCACCTCTTGTATTTTCATGGATAGAGCTGGAACCCATTCTACTAAGTGAAGTATCTGAAGAATGGAAAAACAAGTACCACATGTTCTCACTAGCAAATTGGTATTAACGGATCAACACCTAAGCAGACATATAGGAATAATATTTATCGGGTGTTTGGCAGGTGGGAGAGGTGAAGAGGGGATGGATATATAGAAACATAATGAGTGAGATGTGCAATGTTTGGGTGATGGTCACACTTGAAGCTCTGACTCGACGGGTAGGAGGGTATGAGCAATATATGTAACCTTAACATTTGTAACCCCATAATATGCTGAAATAAAAAAAAAATAAAATAAAAATAAATAAATAAATAAAAAGCATAAGCTAACACTTTGTGATCACATACTATGTGCTTGTTATTAATACTAATCAAGCACATTATTTCTTATTTCACTCTCACATGATGAGACATTTTACACTATTAGCAACCTTACTACAGAGTTAAAAGCAAATACCTGATATTAGAAAAAAACAAAATTGAATTCACCAAGTAATTGACAATATGATATTTATCAAAGTGTAGTTATACTCAATCTGCATCCAAATTACCAAAATTATTAAAATGTAGATTCCTGGGCTCCAAAACAAGATCTAATGAATTCACATTTCTAGGGGAAGGTCTAAGGAATTTGCCATCTCTAACACAAATTTTCTTTCTTAAATGACAGCAATTTTCAAAGCTAAAGTAGATATTTTATTAGGAAAATTAAGCTATCTCTCTAGCTGTATATGCATGAGTGTATATGTATATATATATATGTACATATAAAGAGAAATTTAAAACCACTGTAAGAGGTGATTTATTTAATGTAGAATATTATTTAATATAAATATTTAAATAATATAGAATCAATAAGGTAATGCCTGAATTTAGTCTACAATTTCCTTTATATGTAGTTTGCAATTATATTTTAGAAGCCTAAAGTAGCCATATTTCTCAAAAAACCCCTCTATTATATATTAAATAATTATATATTAAATATATATTAAATTTAGAAATATGGCTACTTTAGGCTTCTAAAATATAATTACAAACTACATATAAAGGAAACTATAGACTAAATTCAGGCACTAGGTTATTGATTCTCTCTTATTAAAAAATCCATATTGCATTTTATCTTGCCTCAGTTATTGGGCTATTATAGATGTAGATTTAACATTTGGATCCTTCCTGATAACTACTTTTTAAACATACTCGTGATTATTACATTCAATTTTCAATTAAAATTTCCATCTTCCATTAAATATTTTTTTTATGGAAAACCCAGATGAATTCTCTATCAAGCTCTCATGTTGTTTCATTATATAAATATATATGCAGATGTTTATTACATCAGTCCCTGTTTTTCCTAAAAGCTTTAAAGCCAAGTTAAAGCATATGAAATAAAATACATAAAATAGACAGAAATTTGGTGACAAGAATGAGGTCAAGAAAACATCATATAGGGTGTTAGATGGAAGTAGGATTGAAGTTCTCTCAGTCAAGAATAATAAAGTAAAAGTAAAAATACGTAAGCAGTCCTAAGATGAAAATTCATAGCCTTAAATGCCTACACCCAGAAGACAGAAAGATCACAAATCAACAATCTAATAAATCACCTCAAGGAATTGGAAAAGGAAGAGCAAACCAATCCCAAACCCAGCAGAAGAAAAGAAGTAATCAAGGTCAGAGCAAAACTAAGTGAAATCAATGACAAAATAATTATATAAGAGATTAATACAACAAAAAGTTGGTTCTATGAAAAGATAAATAAAACTGATAGGCCTCTTGCTAGATTAATGAGAAACAGAAAAGAAAGGATTATAATAAGCTCAATCAGAAGTGAAAAAGGAGATATTACAACTGACACCATGGAAATACAAAATATCATCTCTAAATACTATAAAAATCTCTACACACATAAACTTCAAAATGTAGAGGAAATGGACAAATTCTTGGAAACACACAACCTCCCTAGGCTCAATCAGAAAGAAATAGAACTCCTGGGCTGGGCGCGGTGGCTCATGCCTGTAATCCTAGCACTCTGGGAGGCCGAGGCAGGAGGATTGCTTGAGCTCAGGAGTTTGAGACCAGCCTGAGCAAGAGCAAGACCCTGTCTCTACTATAAATAGAAAGAAAATTAGCCAAACAACTAAAAATAGAAAAGATTAGCAGGGCACGGTGGGTGGTGCGTGTCGGTAGTCCCAGCTACTCGGGAGGCTGAGGCAGGAGGATCGCTTAAGCCCAGGAGTTTAAGGTTGCTGTGAGCTAGGCTGAGGCCATGCATTCTAGCCCAGGCTACAGAGTGAGATTCTGTCTCAAAAAAGAAAGAAAGAAAAGAAAGAAAGAAAAGAAAGAAAGAAAAGAAAAGAAAAGAAAGAAAGAAAGAAATAGAACTCCTGAACAGAGCAAGATCAAGTGATGAAATTGAAGCAGCAATAAAAAATCTTCCAACAAAAGAAAGGTCCCTGACCAGAGGGTTTCACACCTGAATTTTACCAGATCTAAAAGGAAGAACTGGTACCTACCCTGGAGAAATTTTTTCATAACATCAAGAAGGAAGGAACCCTCCCCAAATCATTCTGTGAAGCCAATATCACCTTGATACCAAAGCCAGGAAAGGACACAACAACAACAAAAGAAAACTATCAACCAATATCTCTTATAAATATAAATTTAAAAATTCTTAATAAAATCCTAGCAAACTGAATTCAGCTGCACATCAAAAAAATAATCCACCATGACCAAGTGAGCGTGATCCCACAGATGCAAGGATGGTTTGACATACACAAATTTATAAATGTAATTTGACACATAAATACAAGCAGAATCAATTCACAATGGATAACAGATTTAAACTTAAGGCATGAAACTATAAGAATTCTAGAAGAAAATGTTGGAAAAACTTTTATAGATATTGGCCTAGGCAAAGAATTCATGAAGAAGGCCCTAAAGGCATTCATGAAGAAGACACCAAAAGCAATCACAGCAACAACAAAAATAAATAAATGCAACCTGATCAAATTAAAAAGCTTCTGCACAGTCACAGAAACAATCAATGAAACAAATAGAAAACCTACAGAATGGGAGAAAATATTTGCATGCATACATCTGATAAAAGGCTAATAACCAGACTCTACAAAGAACTCAAGCAGATAAGCAAGAAAAAAATCAAACAACCCATTAAAAAGTAAGCAAAACACATAAACAGAAGCTTTTCAAAAGAAGATAGACTAATAGCCAAGAAACATATGAAAAAATGCTCAACATCTCTAATCATCAGGGAAATGAAAATCAAAACCACAATGAGATATCACCTTACCCCAGTAAGAATGGCTTTTATCAAAAAAAATCCCCAAACAACAAATTTTGGCATGAATGAAAAAAGCAAAGAACACTTATACACTGTTGGTGGGACTGCAAACTAGTACAACCTCTATGCAAAGTATTATGGAGATTCCTCAAAGAACTAAAAGTAGAACTACAATTTTATCCAGCAATCCCACTACTGGGGATTTATGCAAAGGAAAAAAAGTAATTTTATCAAATACACTTGCACTTGAATATTTATTGCAGAACAATTCTCAATTGCAAAGATGTGGAATCAACCCAAGTGCCCATGAATACATGAATGGATTAATAAAATGTGATATATGTATTCTATGAACTACTACAAAGCATAAGAAATGGTTAACTATACCTTTTGTAACAACCTGGATGGAATTGGAGACCATACTTCTAAGTGAAGTGTCTCAAGAATGGAAAAACGAATACCACAAGAACTCGCTATTAAATTGGAACTAATTGATCAACACTCATCTGTACATATGTAAGTAAAACTCAATGGAAACCAAGCAGGTGGGAAGGGTGAGGAAGGGATGGGTAAATTCATACCTAACGGGTAAAATGCACACTAACTGGGTGACAGACATGCTTATAACTTTGACTCAAACTGTACAAAAGCAACTCATGTAACCCAAACATTTGGACCACATAATATTCTGAACTTTAAAAATACATATTTATACATATATATATATGTGTGTGTGTATGTATATAGTTAAAGATGAAAACCAATGTCACATAAAAAAAAGAAAAAAGATCTCTCTAGTCACTTTTCAAGTATTTATAATGATTTTTAGGCTGGTTTATTTCAATTACCTGATGAACACTTATTTCTTCCCTTTCTATAGTTTTATTTGCTACATTTAATGGCTCTGTAAAATACTGTATTTGTACAAATACAAGATTTTTTTCCAATGAAATTATTCTCCAACACTTGGCTAAGTTTTTAGAGATGTAGACGGTTAGGGGTTGTCTGAGTATGTTAATCATAAAAGTTCCATTGCAGTATGTACATATCCGTATACATATCCATAAGGTATATACGTACCTTCTTTTTAGTGTGCCAAGAAAGTTTCAGCACTTTGAATTCATTGACTGCGGAGTCATCCTTGCATTTAGACTACAACTAGCTATACTTACAGACTGCTAAAAACTATAAAAAGCAGGTTGGATTAGAAAAGGAAAAGAAAAAAATACCTATAAACTGTTTACATGAAATATACTAACAGGGTAGTGCTATGGATTGAAAACAAAGAAGCCGACAAAGAGTCTACAGATACATTTATACAACAAGAAAATGGAAGTTGAAGTATTACTACCTGACAAGGTAGTTTTCAAGGCTAGTAGAACCTAAACAGTATGCCGGAAAGCATTACAATATGATAAAAGATAGGAAGATATATCCATCCAAATCTGGTAAGCAATAAACAATTTAGTAGGGAAATATCAGGACAAAAACTATTAGAGATGCAAGGAGAACTTAATAAAACAACAGTTGTACTGGGAGAATCCAATATACTTCTTTCAAATTTGGACATGACTACTGGAGATAAAAGTAAGTGAGAGGAGAGAGGAATTGAATAACACAATTAATAAAGTTGATTCTCCAGAATATTTAGAACCTCCTATTACCGATAGAGATGAGGTATATTTTATTATTTCTATGGAACTGTTAAATATTGACTAACTATATGGCAACCTTAATAATCTTTTTAAGGTAGAGGTTTTCCAGGATACATATGCTTATCATAATACAAGGAAATACATATAAATAATAAGAGAGTAACCCATATCCCTTGATTACTTGGAAATTAAGAAACACACACCTAGACAAATCTTGGACCAAAAAGGAATCAAAAGGTAATTATAATTCTCTAGAAAGCAATAAAAAAAACATTACACTGAAATCTGTGAGGCTCAGTAAAAGCTATTCTAGGCAGAAGTTTCATAGCCATAAATGCCTTCATTAAAAATCAAATAAGAAAAATAAGTAAAATTTGTATTCATCTGGTGGAAAAATAAAGAACAGTGAAATGAATTGCATGTGTTAAAAAGGAAGTGACTAAGATAAAAGCTAAAACAAATAGTTCACAAACAACAACAGAAAATAGTAGAGAACTTTGAAAAGCACAATAAAACATATAAACCTCTTTAACATCCAAATAAGGAATAAAGAAATAGAACAAAATACAATATTATAGACAGTAAAAGAGAAATGACCACCTATATATATGAGAGAATAAAATAATCATAAGCAGAGATTGGAACCACTTTATGGCAACGCATTTGAAAAACTCAAGAACAGATGTTTCCCTTGCTAACTGACACAAGAAAAGATAAAAAAAAAACCACATAAATAGATAAAATAGACCAGTTACCAAGGAAAGACTTTTGACACCAGAATAAAATGTTTATAGCTGAGCTTTCTTTAAGCTTTAAAGTCAGATAATTCTAAAATTGTTTAAATTATTCCAGGGACATGAAAAATATAGGAAAGCACACAGTAAATTTTATGAATATAGCATATTTTAATAACAAAATCTGATGAAAAGAAAAATATATAAACCATTCTCCCTTGAAACTGTAAGCTTTTAACTGAAATATATACAAATATATACTAGTAATGTATCAAAAATTCATGTAATATGGCAGAATAGTGTTTATTCCAGAAATGCAGTCATACTGCAGTATCAGGAAAGCTATATAGTCCATTACATCAACAAACTGAAGAATGAAAGTAACGTATGATCATATCAATAAATGGTGAAAATGTATTTGATGAAATTCAGTAGCCATTTTAAAAATAAATATACATATATTATACCATTTCAGTTAGAATACAAATTACACTTTGTGAAAACACTGGGAAAATGATCTACAATTAATGTAAAATTACAAATTCCCCAAAAAAACTAAGAAAAGTTTTTAAAATAGACAATAGATAAGGGAGGTTTAATTTAACAGATAAATATCACAAAATACAACTATAAATCCACAATAATCAAATCAAGACAATATGCCTTAGGATTAGAGGTGCAGAAAAGAAAATTCAGGAAGAGTTCAGGATATACAAATTTATTAAATGACAAGAGTTTATTCAACTCAGTGGGAAAATAAGAGATTATGTCATGAAGAATGTTAAGACAACTAAACATCTGCGGGAAAAACTGGTATGTGGGGAAAAATCTTGTAAAATATAAAATTAAAAAACATAGACAAAAATTCTTCAAGAACATATAGAAATTTCCATATATAATATAGAGACAAGAAAAAAAAATTTTTGTATAAGATTGAAAGTTTATTGTACACACATGGGAAAAGAGAAACTCATTTGCTCATATCTTCTTTACGAAGTCATACATTGCACTTAGGATGTGTCAGGCATTAGTCTTAAAAAAGCACTTTAGTGATATAAATCCTTTTAACAACTACATAAGGCAGTTATTATAATCTTTGTTTTACAGACAAGGACATTAAGGTATAGGTCACTTCTGTGCAGCAAAAAGAAAGCAAGAAGGAGAGAAAGAAAGAATGAAACCATTAACAAAGTCAATAGGCTAACAATAGATTTGGGGGAAATTGCTCATACCACAAAGGACAGAAGGAGAGTTGTTATCTGTGTAATATAAAAAGCTTGTGCCAATTGTTAAACAAAAAAGGTGAGGTAAAGCAAGTAGCCCAATATGACATAAAAGACATAAATATGTACTACACAGAAGAAGAAATCCAAATGGTCAAGAAATATAAGCAGAGACACTTGAATGCACTGGTGATGGGGGATTTGCCAGTTAGAATAACAATAAGGTATCAATTATACCTATCCAAGTGCTAAATGTTAATAAGACCCATGATATCAGTTGCTTTTACTAGTTATTATTTTGAAGATTTTTTTCCAGAGTGGAGTTTTCCAGATGTCAGACATCATATTTATTTATCATTAATAAATTTATACATAGAAATATAAACAGAATATTTACTAGAAAACCATTAGGTGAATACATCTAGCGTATGTTTACATAGATTTGAAAACATGGCCTGACAAATCAGTGTAGGTAGTAATTCTGTAAGTCTTTATAACAGCTATTCTTACTGAGCATGTCACTCCAGAGGCCACCCCAGCCACTTTATAAGCAGGTACTTTTTCACTTGTTCTTCCCCACAAACTTTTTAGATAGATACTGTTATGATTCCCATTTTACCTATGATAAAACTGACGTTGCTCAATGTCACACAGCTCATAAGTGGAGGCCGTAGGATTTGAACCCCCTTCCCTTCGACATCTAGATGCCAAGTTATACTTCTTGATGTGATGCAAGCTGCCTAAAGGTGAATAGACCTCTTGTTTAAACATTATACACCTATACAAATCTAAATTCATTTCTGTTATTAGTAAAGTTTTGGTAATATGTTGAATGTCCAAAAAATTGTTTACTTGAATATAAAGAATCATCACTATCTTAAAAATAGTCATTTCTATGGTGCTGATGAGTCTTAACTCTAAAGCGAGATGTTTCAAGGATATATATTATTTGACTATCTGCAAAAAATATTCCTTCCATATAGAAATCAAAGAATCAATAATAAAACTAGGATTCGTGTTCTTAGAAAGAAGATCATATCAAGAAGATAAACCGGATGAAATGACTGTGGTAATTTCTACTTTAGCAAAATCAGAGTACAGTATTTAAGGTCACTAGCACTGACAAAATTATGAGATTACCTAGATAAAAGTTGGAAAAATGTTTTAATTATTTAGTACGTTTGGTTTGCCAGAAAAAGGATCTTGGGTGACCACAGTAATCTAGGAAAGTCTGAATTTCCAAACAAATCAGATGGTAACATTTCTTAATTTGGGCTGAATCATGTGTTTAAACAAAAGTGTCCTTAGGTTAAAAAGAACAACAATGAAAATACACCAAACAGACTGAAGTGTGACAAGGACAAGGGCAAACAGGAGGTTGCATTAGAACCAGCCTGTTCAGATAAAGAATGCACGAGTGGCAAAATAGTCACCAAGCAATTATTTAAGAGGGACATGTTTATTAGTGGTTTTTAAAATGCAGATCCAGTAATAATTTCAAGCTGTCTCCAATAAAAGTTAAACTCAATAAAAATACATTATAATTTTCAAAATGCTGTGTTTTAAATAAATGCAAAAGTCACAAAGAAGAGCCCCAGGCTAAGCACAAAAGTTACAGCTGTAGAAATTAATTTACATGAAAGAGCCATCATGCCTCCTTTAAAAATGGCTTGCTACTGGAAAACACAATGCAGCCCAAATATTCATAAAGGAACTCAAGAATTCAGGCAGGAGGCACTGACAGCTGCAATCATTTATTTTTTAAACTCCTGGTCATGTTATAGCATGCCTGCTAGATATGAGGTAGGATAGTAAAAGGAAAACAAAAGTTGATGAAAGAAACAGCCGGAAGGCCTTTAACACTTTTTCACAAACTTACTCTTCAGATGTCCTTGAATTTTAAATCAGAATCATATTAATGGAAATTAATTTTACCTCATTAAATTCCCCAAATAAATATTTCCTTTGGTATAGCCGTATCACCTAATAAAACTTTTACAAAGAGAATTTTAAAGTTTCATTAATTATAGAAAAGACTCTAATTTCATGGTACATTTGCGGAAATGCTATAATGTTAAACTGTGACTAGCTTAGGTCCAGTCCTTTAATTTCATTTCAAGGTTATTAACTGAGAGCCTACTATGTTTTAGGGCTGTAGTTGAATACCTCATAAGAGTAAACTGTAGTCTAACTCTCAAATTGTTCATTTTTGTCTTCATTCTTTTACTTTAATAAAACATGACATTCTCTCCAAGCAATCGGTTCTTCTGCAAAGGTCCTGACAGCTATTTACAGGAGAGTTTTGTTTAAAGGTAGGAAGGTTTACCTGGGAAGCCATGTAATATGGACATTTTAGGTTCAAAGAGTTATAAATCTATATCTCAGAACTATTTCTCAGCAAGCTTTTTAAAATTTTTAACATCACATTACTTTTCTTCTTAGACTCATCTGGTGCTAGATCTAATTCCATTTTTATTAATTTTTCATCTGGGAGTTATTGACACAACACATATACAAATATATATATACATATATATATACTATATATATTCTTAGAGATATTTTTATATATTTAAAGAATTTCAATACTTATAAGTGTGTTTTTTCCCCCTAGTTTTTCTCTATTCTTAAATCCTGGATTTCAGGTAATCTTCACTTGTTCTGAAATTTCAAATGATATATTCAGCAAAATATTTTTGTAATAGATATTCTAAGACCTCACATATATGAAAATGAATTGTCTTCACTCATGAATAAGAACTTGGCTGAATATAGAGCTTTTTTAAAAAAATAAAACTTTGCTTACCCATGTTTTTATTATTTCTTCCTCTTTCAGTGTTAAATTCCTTAAATATAAGTGATCTACACCACGCTCCCCTTTCTTATCGCCCCAAATCTGCTTTGTTTTTCACCCTTTCATGGAGCCTGCAATCTTGATCACAAAAAATGATCTCTCATTAGCAAATTTCCTTCCTTTTGGCTAAGGCATCATTATCCATCTAAATCTCCAATTTGTATTTTTACCTTTCTCATATTCATGTCCATTTGGATAATCCACTGTGACCCAAAGTCAACTTGTATAATGCAGATTTCCTTACTTCCTAAAAGAAGCATCCTTTTCTCTATTAAGGATATAAGCACCTTTCAATCACATAGGATGAAAACCTGAATTATTCTATTTTTTACCCCATCACAATAAGCCCTTTACAAAGACCTGCCAATTTTTTCCTAAAACATCTTTTAGAAGCATTCGTTCCTTCCTTTTCCAATAACACGCAGCTCAGGCCCTAATCACACCAGGTACAGAGTTTGAGGTAGTCCCTGAGCTAGTCTTGTATCTCTAGTTTCTGTCTCCCTAATGCTATGATAATTTTTCTATGACTAATCTTTATAAAATTTTCCCCAAAATAATTTCTTTTCAGAAAAACCTGCCATGGCTTCTCATTTTATATAAAATAATGCAGTCAAAGATTCCTTAGCTAGAAACTAAAAACTTTTCAGAATCTTGAGTGTAGCTTACCTCGCTAAGCAGGTCTTTCAATTCTTCTCTTTTCCATGACAAGTCTAGTCTATTCTTGTCACTTCTTAGGAACACTGTATTTTAATTTATTTTTACGCTATTTTCCAGATCTACTAAAGTTCTGGATTTGTTTGTAGTTTATTGACTTTTAAGGCACAATCGAGTTTCCACATTGTTTATTAAGCTTTTCCTAACCATTTCACTCCATAGTGAATGAAATTTGCAAAATCTAACATACTATTTGCATTACTGATTACTTATGTTGTGCTTAAAATATAGAATTTTGTGATTGTAGTGTCATATATGCAATGGTAATATACATACTGGTAATAATATACATATATGGTAATATACATATTGCACATATTACATTGTTTATATATAACTTAACCTCACAAACATTTTAAACTCTGTGAGAAAAATACTGTTTATCAAATTTCTACATAGATGTCTGTTCATTAGAACAGAGCATTGCACATAGTTGATACTCTATTAATGAATAGATGCTGTAAAATATTTAAAAAGCAAAAACTATGGGCCATTAGAAAGTAGAGTTGATAAATATGAAAGAAAAATCACCTTCCCTCAGTTAGAATGGCTTTTATTAAAAAGTCTAAAACCAACAGATGCTGTTGTGGATGCAGAGAGAAAGAAACACTTCTATACTGTTGGTGGGACTGCAAATTAGTACAATCTCTATGGAAAACAGTATGGAGATTCCTCAAGGAACTAAAAGTATACCTACCATCTGACCCAGCAATGCCACTACTAGGTATTTACCCAAAGGAAAAGAAGTCATGTTATCAAAAAGACACCTGCTCTATAATGTTTATTGCAGCACAATTCACAATTGCAAAGATGTGGAATCAACCCAAATACCCATTAATTCATGAGTGGATTAACAAAATGTGGTATATGTATACCATGGAACACTACTCAGCCACAAAGAAGGATGACTTAATGCCTTCTGCAACAATTTGGATGGAACTGGAGACCATTATCCTAAGTGAAGTATCTAAAGAATGGATGAGCACACATGTACAGAGAGAAGTAAGGCTTAAGGGAAACCAACTGGGGGTGAGAGGGGGGAGGAAAGGAAGGGTGAAAACCTACCTAACGGGTACAATGAACACTATCTGGGTGATGGACACCTGGGTAACAGGCATGCTTATAACCATTACTCCAGCACTTTAAAAGTGATCCATGTAACCAAAAATATGTGTTCCCCTATAATACTTTGAAATAAAAAAAAAAGATTCAACCATTGTGTGCCTAATGTCATGGAGGCTATAGGTGAACAATTGCTCAATTGTAGTCCTTCCAACTCCAGACTACAAGGGACTTTATAACAGACATGAAGCTTTGAAGATGGAGTTGAATACTTACGAGACTACAGACATGATTTTTATAGCCCTCAGGTCATGACTGCAGGTTGCTTTCAATATATAGATGGATAGATACATTCAAACCAAACACAGGTAAACAGTCTCTGTTTAAGGAACACAGTGAAAAGTCTGATGTGTAAAAGAGGCATAAAACAGAGGGTTTAATAGTGCTGTGTTTAAATGATAAAATCTCATCTGACAGGCTGCTTCTGTTATATATGGAAGCTGAAAGGCTTTGTTTAAATATGAATCAGCCAATACCTGGCCTCTCTGGGTCATTGCTGGATCAATGAGTGAGTTTACCCAAGCCATGAGCTCAGGCAGTGGCTCTGGTTGCTCCATACTCAGGTTGTCTCCAATGATGCTGGTAACTGTATGTCAGTATGAAAAGATCAAGTCCTACATACTGATGAGACTGAGAAGCACATATGCTATAGTCCACAACCAAATGCTCAGAAGCCTTTAGTGTTCCAGGAATGGTCCCAGGCACCAGAGAGACAAAGATGAATGACACCAGGCCTCGGCCCCAGAGGATTTTGGAGATTGCTGGGAAAGTTGATGTGTAATAGAAAACTTACAATGAGTACTAAATGCTATCAACTAGATATAAACACAGCACCAATAGAAAACAAAAGATAAAACCACTATCTTTGCCTGACTGTAATAAAGTTGTGAAATTATTTTTTGCAATAGTGACCAGATGCAGGGAACCCAATCGCTTTATGCAAAATCAGCTATTTATAAATGTGGGTGTGGGAACTGTGAACAGGCTTTTAAGGGGACTCTGCAAAACTTACACCCTGACAGTGTTGGAAATATGTACTAGATGGATGATTCAAGTAGAAGCTGCAAGTGAAGTTCCTGCTATGTGAAAAAAAATAAATGGTATCTAAATAATTTGTGTAAGCATATGTGCTTACTGATTGTATAGGTTTTGTAAAGTTATTTTTATATACAGATTTAGATTTATATTTCTCTATACCTTTTAATTTTCAGTTACTTTGGGATAAAAACCTGAATTCTCCCTTTGTTCTGGGGGGTTATATTTTACACAGAAAATATGAGCTGCTTCTAGCAGCAATAGTCAAGGGAAAACAAGAGCATGGATGTTAAAACATTAGTGAAGTCGGAAGACAAGAATGAAGAAGGCATCCCAAAGAAGTAAAAAAAGAAAAACAAGACTTAGGCCTTTGCACTCTCTTCAGAGTAGAAATGAAGTTATTTCATTAACATATACTGAGAGAGATAATTTTACATTCTCATAGTGCATATTTAAATTTGGATTCAATAAAACTGCCTACATCATAAGATTTTGCATCATCTAAAAGAATATTTTAATTGGTCCATCTGGCATTTGAAATAATACTGTACTTATTATAAAGCAGGTGTTAGACACTTCTGAATATTCTGTCCTTAATTAAAGCTTAAAGAAAGTAAGATTACTTTTTCTATTTTAAACTTTAAAAATCTAAAGTTAGTAGACATGAATACCAAAATGTGTGGAATCATATATAATTTTGCAGATAACTAATAATTAGATATTATTTCTTATATTTTAATTCTTGACATATTTTTGTTTTGAATTTGAAGCATGTAATAATGGGTATCAATACTTGGAAATTATTTAATATTCAAATTTTGTTTATTCATACTAATTAAGAAAATCAGGTATACTCTTCAGTGTCATATAGTTCAGCAAACACTTACTTTTAAAATGATAGCTCACCATAGATTTGACTGTGCTTTACATACCTTTTTCAAAGAAAACAAACCTCTTGTTTGGTACATCAAAGCAAAAATGCATTAAAAATATGTAGGCTGGATTAACAAACAGATCTTTAAAAAAATTTTCTTGGGTTCCTTTAAACTCACATTCTGTCATAGTTTGCCAAAATTTTGAAAAGAATTTAGTGATCATCTGGAGTCCACACTATTCTATCTCTGTAAAAATAAAAATCAACTTAGTGAGTCCCCTTGTAATACATATGTAAAAAATAATAAAATTTGAGAAGATAATAGCACTGTAATTTGGGCATACAATGGGTTAAATAGTAATACATAAAGAATGTCTTTGAAATCATTTTGGGAATGAATCAAATCTGGGAAGGTGGAAATCTCTAATAGAGGGATCTAGAGTTATTGTTGGTCAACTGTACTCAAAATATATATTAATGTTTAGTTAAATAAATGGAAAAGAATTTCAACCAGGACTGGAGTGAAGAACAATATAAGTGCCCCAGTTCCACTTGCACATGTGAATTCTCTCTACAAATAGGTTCTGCAAGTGACAATAAGCATCAAAGTAAAACAATCATTAAGCAAAATTCTATGCAAGGAAATAGGTAAATTAAATTACATATGTATGATATCTATTCTCTAGATTCTTATAACAGGGAACTGAAAGCTTACAACTGAGTAGTTGGATGCCAAGAGAGCAATAAAAAATTAGTGCTCCAAGAAATAAAATAAGCCATGTATCTACTTTGTGTATGTAAAAAACTGGCATAATTAATTGAGACTAGATGCTACAATTAAGACAAACAATTATTTCAATAGGGTTTAAAAATTTAATAGACAAGACTGTAGATTTTAAATAGTAACAGCAAAAATACAATATTAGGAAAGAATTGGTTCAAAAGAAGCCTATATGAATAATACCTGGAGGGTTTAGATCAATTTGACTAGTTCAAAAGAATTACATCAATAGTTGTTGATAAGTAAAGCACTATGCTAAAGTGTCTTAAGAAATACAAAGATGAGAATGTATTAATCCTGTCTTTAAGGGATCACCCTAAGTGGGAATGGGTTTATATGTACAAATATTTATAAATAAAATGTACATTATCATATAATTGAATGAACTAAAGTTAAATAAATTGATAGGGTCACATGACAAAATTAATTCTAATTTAGGAGAAGTTTTCACAGAAAGTTAGCTTTTGAGGTGGAACTTACAGGAAAAAATAGTATTTCAAAAACTTGATATAAAAGAAAGAATTCTTCAGACCAGTCTGTCCAATAGAACTTTCTGCTATGACAGAAATGTCATGTATCTGTAGTGTCTAATACAGTAGCCACTAACTACATATGACTATTGAGAACTTGAAAATTTTAAACTGAATGTTAGAACTTTCAAAATATGAATTGAATGGCTACCATACTGAACAACACAGCAGCAGGCAGAGGAAGGAGTCAGCTAGAGCAGAAGCGATGAAGATGGAGAGAGTGGGGGATGCTCTGTTTGGAGGCAGCCACTTCTCTGCTCAGACTAAAGTTGTGTAATAAAGAGGAAAGTAAGGGTGAAAACAAATATCCAGGCAAAATTTTGGAATATTTCACATATTAGGCCATTATAGGGCAGTCAATAAATATTTTTGAACAGGTTTGAGTCAAGCCCTACTTTGTGTTTTAGGAAGAACAATGGTGACACTGGGTGTCAGAGTCAAAAAGATCAGGTAGGAAGTTACTGTAATTATTCAGACAAGAGCATGTGAACTGTTACATTAAGACAAAGAAGAGAAAATTATATATGAAAAGGACAATTCAGAGAGACATTTATTATATTGTTTCTGCAAAGTAATGAGGAAAAGATTTGAATAAAAATTACAAATGCAAGAAGCTTTTTTTTTTTTTTTTGGGGAGTTGCTAGGAGAAGGAAGAAAGTAATACAGGGAAAGAATGGCAACCAATATTGTGTGGGTGACTAAGCCAGCTATCAAAGTGGGTGACTGGAGTTCATCCCTGCAGGGAAACTCTGTGGGATGGTATAAAATGCAAGCTTCAGAATTATCCCAACAAAAGAGCAAGAGAACTGGGACATTTGTACACAATTCCCATCAATCACCGGTTGAAGGCTGTTTCCAGGGGATGTAATTCCTCAGGACTTCTGGCCTGCTGGATGCTTGGATGGATTAGTTCCCCATAGTTTCAGAAAAAGAGCCCGCAGAAGTAAAGATGCGGATAATAGAATTTGGAAGTCCTCAAGTGCACATAGAAATGGTAGCATCCAAAGGATTCAGTCAGACTTCTGACAGTGACAGCTACACATATGTAGTACCATGCTAGGTATGCCGCATGTCTTATAAAATCATGCTAAAATATCTGTAAATATATTTTACTAACAGAGATGCTACTTATATAAAATAGATGATCATTGAGTAAAATAAAAAAGCTCTAAAAATGATAAAAAAAAATACATTCATGTTGAAAAGCAAAATATGTCTATAGAGTATTAGCACTTACTAATTTAGCCACAAAAATATAAATGACATTACAGACCATTCACAATTGAAGAAAACTATTTTATCTTTGGAGCCAGTGGTCTCAGGTTTTCCATGACACTCTTGTGGCCTGCTAAATCTTCACAGGTATGCACCATTTTTGATAAATATGTAAAGCTTATTGTTGCTAAAACTGAGTACCACATATGTTTCATTGTGACAATATCTGATGAAGGTGAGAAAGACGAGTGAGAGATGAGACATAGCGCACTGTGAAGCCAGACATTGAAAATGTGTTTATCAAACCATGTGATAATTTGGTCAGTGAAATAAAGATTTTTACTTAACTTTGACACCATGAAAGAGACAAGCAAGTTTAATAATTATGCAATCTCAGATGCTTTTACAGGTACCAGGAGATATTATTGCACCATACTAATAATAGTATTTTAGTTATTGCTGACACTTTCCTGTGGTTTGAATCTCTTCATCACTTTTTTTTTGTCACCAGAACTATAATATCTTGTACTGCACTGGTTTAAAAAAGTTTAAGAAATGTTAGCTAAGGTGAAGTACGTGTATTGTGATTATGCATCACTAAGTTGTTGTAATAATTTTTTGTGAATAATTTTGAAAATATGCTGAGTATTGTTGAGTGTATGGTAAGTAAAAGCAGAAATTTTCTTAACTTCATTACTATTGATTATAGTGACAGCCACAGAGATTTCACTAAGACATACTCCTTACAAATTAGTTGTGTAGTGATAGCCATGTAGGACTTAACAGGATATCAAAAATACACTTAATAATCAGGGAATAACTCTGAAAACAGTATATTTTCTAGTGAATTAAAGAAGTTAAAAGTTAGTAATCAAATGTTTTATTTCAATTCATGAGGAGTGGTTCATTATTCATAGTAGGTTATTAATACTGGCTTTAACATAGATTCTTCCAAGATAAAACAATTGAGGCAATGCAGGAATAAAATTCTTAGTTATCCATTTCTCTCTGTGTTTTAAAATCTTGAGAAAAATTTAGACAGTGCTATGATACTTCCTGTATGACTCTGTGTGAAGATGGATAGTCTTCTATTGATATTAGGTAGCTCATATTTCTGTACAAATCTCTTCGCAATTCACTGGCTATTGAATGTTTCTGACTTTAACATGGGCTACTGAAAAAGTACACTTCAAAAATATCTCAACCTTACTGAATATCGATAACTATTCTACTAAAACCTTAATTGATAAAAAGACTATGTATGAGAGATTGCTTGAAAGATATAAAGAGTTCATCCTCCATGTTTTCTAAATGTCAATCATTTGTTTACCCCATTCACTCTACCGCCATATGTAACTACCACCCATGCTTAATATATTTTTTAAGGTGGCACAGTTTTATTTGTAAGAATGTATTTTAAAAGGAAAATTTATGTGATTAATTAAAATGAATCATAAAATTAATTTACTAAATACAAAGTAACATAAAAAATAAGCAAAATAAATATAAAACATTGTGACTATATTGGCGTGGATGCGGAGAGATAGGAACACTCCTACACTGCTCGTGGGACTGCAAACTAGTTCAGCCTCTGTGGAAAACAATATGGAAATACCTTAAAGCGATACAAGTAGATCTACCATTTGACCCAGCAATCCCATTACTGGGCATCTACCCAAAAGATCAAATGACACTCTACAAAAGGGACACCTGCACTCGAATGTTTATAGCAGCAGAGTTCACAATTGCAAAGTTGTGGAAAGAACCCAGGTGCCCATCAATACATGAGTGGATTAACAAAATGTGGTATATGTATACCATGGAGTACTAGTCAGCTTTAAGAAACAATGGTAATATAGCACCTCTTGTATTTTCCTGGATAGAGCTGGAACCCGTTCTACTAAGTGAAGTATCTCAAGAATGGAAAAACAAGCATCACATGTACTCACCAGCAAATTGGTATTAATGGATCAACACCTAAGTGGACATATAGGAATAACATTTATCGGGTGTTGGGCGGTGTAGGGGGGGAAGAGGGATGGGTATATACAAACATAATGAGTGAGATGTGCAACCTTTGGGGGATGGTCACACTTGAAGCTCTGACTCAAGGGGGGAGGGAGAGCATGGGCAATATACGTAACTGTAATATTTGTACCTCCATGATATGCTGAAATAAAAAAAAGAAAAAAAATTAAAATCAATTTAATATAAATAAAAGCAAATCTATTCAAGTAATCAAATGAAATACCAGAAAATATGTACATTAATGGGAAGAATGTAATTATTTGTGACCAGTCAGTAGTAAGTGGGATATTTCACTTGATGGACTTAGATTAAGA
>CAUYPO010010932.1:0-20771 GCA_963574435.1 Cheirogaleus major | reverse complement strand
AATCTGGGTTCTTGATGTGTTCTTTAATGAAGGGGAGGACATGTGGGACAATGTCATCTTCACAGCAGGTGGCCAAAAGCATGAGGCACACCCCTGCTGCTTTGCAGGGGTTCCAGTCATCATCATCATCATTTTCATCCTAGTGAAAGAATATGGCACATGTTTTTGTTCAAGGAATCATTTTTAACTCAAAAGATCCTGTGAATAATCCCAAATGTCTTCAGAATTTAAGCTTCAGGGAAGTAAATATAAAACCTTCCTATTCTATCTCTTCCACAAAGATTCATCACAGCATAGTGTTCGTTTAAAAAGAGGCAAACAGAGGAAGATTACCCCTAGTACTATATAACAAGAACAAATTTCATCCACATGCAACAACAAACATGAATCTCGAACACGTAGAGTAAAAGGCAGAACAAATGAGTTTATGTGGCCAGGTGTGGTGGTTCACACCTGTAATCCTAGTATTCTGGGAGGCCAAGGTGGAAGGATTGGTCGAGCTCAGGAGTTCGAGACCAGCCTGAGCAAGAGAGAGACCCTGTCTCTACTAAAAAGAAAAAATTACCCAGTTGTGGTGGTGCATGCCTGTAGTCCCAGCTACTTGGGAGGCAGAGGCAGGAGGATCACTTGGGCCCAGGAGATAGAGGTTGCCACTGTACTCTAGCCTGGGTGACAGAGTGAGATTCTATCTCCAAAAATAAAATCTATATGCTATATGATTCTATAAAGTTCAAAACCAACCAAAATTAATCTATGGAATTAAAGGTCAGGAAAGTGAGGGAGTTAATGACTGGGAAAAAGACATGAAGGAGGCTTCTGGGTGCTAGTAATTATTATAGTTCAATAAAAAGTTCCAAAAAGAAACAATTTCACTAATAGCTCCCCTTAAGTTAGAATCCAAAATCTGTCTTCCTTCTTGTAGCTATTCACACCACACAGTAATTTAAGGGAAGTTGCCTATGATGTTTCTAAAAAATAAAAAAGGAAAAAAAAAAATCACATAAAGAATGATTTGTTCCCAAACAAGAAAAGACAACAAAAAAATATACAAAAGCAAAGACACTAAGTCAAAAGATAAAAATAGCAACTGCAAAACTGAAAGACGAAATGAAAATTTAAGGGAATACCCCGTCCATTTTGAACCAACCCTATCCCTACTTATCTCTGGAGACTGCTATATTAATAGTCATATACTTCCCTAAAAACAACTATATTCCTGTGTACAAAGAAATTTTGCAGCACTGTTTCCTCAAAGCACTGTCAGCTCTTTGGTGATATTTCACATGCACCAGAGAGATGAGGTGACAGAACCTTCCCAAGCACTATATTAAGAAAACCTGTGATGCATCAAGTTAAAAGAACTATGGCAACCAAGATATACTTCTTATAAAAGAACTTCTATATTTACTCATTACATCCTTATTTTCATGAAGTCTTATCACTTTTATTTTTCCTGAATCTTAATAATTCATGTTAATTATCTTGAAGGATTAGAAGAGTTTCATTCATGGGTTGGAGTCCTTTGCTGGGATCTGAGTAATTCATATCCAACCCCATAAGCATTTTTAAAAACATATATCCTGTGAACTCAAAAAAACATCCTGAATATTAAAACAGATAGATATGAGTGACCTAAAACTATCACATTTTTGCTTTTAACCTTTCTTTACTGCGACTTTTATAGAGCACCTCTCTTCTGTGAGTTTGGACAATGTAGCACTCAGGAAATCAGAACATCATGTAGCTCATTCCTGATCAAGATGCATCTGAGATGTTTAGACACAGTTCTCCTTCCCAAACAACTCAGAGCCTAGGGGATCTTACAGATCCAGCTCAGCTGCTCCTGAATCATCTACAACAGAACATCAAATAGTTGATGGGCTGCCAAGTTCCTTCACAGAAACTGTTCCACAGCAAACCCACGAACCCTTAGTAAGGTTGCACAGATTATCTAGCTTGATTTGGAAGGTAACTCACCTGTTTAGTTAGCGTCTGTGTGAGGATTGGAACCAAATATTGTAGTGCTCCCTTGGCATAAAACTTGCTGGTGTGCTCAGGGGGCCGCCCTTGTTCTGCTGCCTGAGGAGAAACATAAAACATTCTAGACAAGAGCAAACAAGCTATAACACTAAAGGCATCCAAAGAGAGCTTGCCAGGGGTGTATAACAGAAACATATGGAAGCAAATGATAACATTCAATGTGATCTTTGGATGTGCTCATTTTTTGCTCTGAAGATTTGTTTTAAGCCACACATATCACCTATCTGAAAGGACCAAGGCAACCTTAAGCATTACATTATTTCTGCAAGTTCAATTAATATTAGCAACCTGACATCTAAGTGTTCTTTGGATCAAGAGATGCACCAAGTTTACATAAGGATGCCAAAAATAAGACTTTTTTCAAATGCATAAAAACAAACAAGGTTGGAAACAAAGCTTGAATTCAAAAATTCCAAGTGCAGAAGATTCCCCATATCTGATTCCTTCACCAGAGTTGGTAAACTATCAATTCTATATCCCAGGCCCGCATTAGGACTTCCAAAAGGCAATAAACTCAGCATCAGGTGTCACCTTGGTAAACTGACAGACTGCTGCCCCCTTGTGTTCACAGCACCGTCAGCATTTAAAATAAATCATGCTGGACTGATGGGCAAGAACACGGGATGCCTCATCACTGTCTCCTTCATGAGGGGCTTTGGCTAGCAGAAAAATCAATATCTCTATAAATGGAGATACCCTCTAAGCCCAGTAAGAATAAAGCTTTTCCAGGAGAATAAAAATATCCACAAATAAGACATGTCCCAAAGCCTAGTCAGAATAGCAGCTCTCCCCTTGTACGGGTACTCTCTCCAACTCACCTCTGAGGCTTCAATGGCTAAATCCATTTCCTCATCACAAACATTGGACCAGAATTCTATCCCTTGTAGGGCCACTTCATCAATGTCACTTTTCATTGCTTCAATTGTGATCTTAAGAGAAAAAATACGACAAAACACCTCAGACTCCAAGTAAGTACTAATTCAAGTAAGAACCCTCCCCTCTTCAACCAAAGACTTTTGAATTTCAAAAATATAACTTATTTTAAAGGCCTGTAATGAAAGAGAAACAGCGAACATATTTTCAAAATGCACTTTTTACCCACACAAAGACAACACTAGTTTTCTTGGCACACCACTGATGAACATAACACTTAGACTGAAGGAATTTCCTTGATTTCGTAACATTAAGTAAAAAATTACAGACCTGACAAAATAGCAACTAAGAATGATGGGCTCTGTGATAAGCTATAAGCTCAAATCACATAAAAAAGAAATACTTACTGCAAAAAGAGCAGGACCCATATATGTCTCCATATACTGATAATATAAGGACATTATCTTCACCAGATTCTGTAAAGCAGCCACTCGTACCTTTTATAAAGAGAAGATTAAATAGTTTACTAAAATAACAATGCAATCTGACAAAAGTAGATTCACTCAAATGGGACAATAATCTAAAGGATCAATCAAGGTACATGCAGATAATGGTATCATTTCCCCAAAATTAAATCTCTCCATTGACTTGTCCCTTCCTATTTATTTTTCCATTTCTTTTTTACTGCTTTAAAGGTACGGGTGGAACTCATGGCAGGGCTAAACTCACTAATGCTATTCAGCCTAAAGATGTTACTCCACCTGCTTGGAGGGTCATGTTTAGATTACAGCAATAGCAAAGCTGTTTCAATGGCTATAGTTGAAAACAATATTATTCAAGTGAATACCCTATGGCAATAAAGTAGCAGAGCTGATTGAAACAATTTCTCCTCTAAACTTTTTAAAAGAGGATGACAACTTCCATTATGTTAACCTTCCAAGTACTATTCTTCCCTCTTCTCTAAGATATGGGGGAAAAATTATTATTAATAACAATATTAGTCAACCCTTATTTCTGAATTCAACTGATTCCCAATATTTCAAACTCTATGTTAGTGTTGTCATTTCCTAGGAAATGATGTAAGACAGATTTTTCACATGACCTCACACTTACCCTTGTATCTGGACACTGTGTGGCTTCACAGACCACCTGCATAATAAAGTGCCGTTCAGACTGTAGGAAGAATAAAGATAATTAGCAGAGCATAAACTTTATACATGAAGATTTCCAGACTCTCTCTACAAGGAAAACCTCTCACTCCTGCATGGCCTCATACAACTGTGGTACAATCAAGCAACTTTTCCTTGAGATAGTAATAACCCATAAAAGATATAAAGAGTTTACCCTCAGTGTCTGCTATATGACTCACCCTCTAAGGAGGTCCCTAATCTTTTAATCCCCAAAATGGCCTTCACTAACAAGACTTCAAGGAGGAAGCAGACAGGAAAATATAGGTCAACAGGTTTAAATAAAAATGGTTCGTTAAAAGAAAAACAAAAACCTACATGGAGGAAAATCAATTTCCTCCAAAATAGAAGAAAATTCACAACATCTGCTTTATTTCAGAGACCAAATTTGTTTTCTGAGGTGGCAAATCCACATCAAATGTAGTTAACAAAAAAAACAGAATGAACTTTATTTACTACCTCCTAAATCTTCCAAAATCTAAAAAGAAAACCTTGATTTTTCTAATCAATCAGAATTGCCATTTGCTCTGGCTTCTGAGAACTCCCCACCCACTATAAGGCCAAGAAATGGCAAAAAGCCCAGGTAAAGTGTCAACAAACATATATACAAAAATACTTTCAAACCATATGCAATAGTCTGAAAGCAATTCCATTGGTGGGTATATATCCAAAAGAATTAAAAGCGGAGTCTCAAAGAGATTTGTACACCCAGGTTCACAGCAGCATTATTCACAATAGCCAAAAGGCAGAAGCACCCAAACTCCCATCAAAGGATGACTTGATAAACAAAATGTGGTATATACACACAATGGGATATTATTCAGCCTTAAAAAGGAAATTCTGACACATACTACAACATGGATAAACCTTGAGGACATGATGCTAAGTGAAACAAGCTAGTCACAAAAAGACAAATACTGTATGAGTCCATTTATGTAAGGCATTTAGAGTACTCAAACTCATAGAAACAGAAAGTAAAACAGTGGCTGCCAGTGGCTGAGGGAGGGGGAAACAGGGAGTTGTTGCTTAATGGGTAGGTACAGAGTTTCAGTTTTGCAAGATGAAATAGTTCTGGAGATTGGTTCCACAGCAAAGTGAATATACTTAACTGCAGACTGAAAAAAAAGACTGAAATGGTAAACTTTACATTATGTATGTTTTACCACATTAATAGATAGACAGGGGGAAGTATTTTTAGGCAAAACGTTTATATATTGTTTTTCAAAAGCACCTTCCTAAGAAGTATGAAACAACCCAACTGCTATAATTTTTTTAAATCCCAAAAGATTCCCACACTTTGGACTGCAAAAGGAAAAACCTAAGCTTAGAAACACTTTAGATCACATTATTCCCAAGAGCATGAAAGATGGCAAACACCTACTCCATGGCCTTATCTCACACAACACAAATCTCAACTAAAATGGAAATGAATGCCTTTAAATAAGGTGGTATTTTCTAAATTATAAAATTAAAAAAGAAAACACATAATTTCATTTAAGTCTTTCATTACACACTCTCTGAACGTATATTTTTTTGTCAAAAAGACTTACCTCTTTATCAAAATTTGCTTTGGTGAACTCCAACGAGTTCAGGAGTGCGTTAGTAGCAGCTAGCTTCACATTATTACTAGGCTCTTCTTTCCTCATTCCCTGGATTATAGCAGTCAGAATCTCATTGGATTTATCCTGTAGCTGCTCTGGGTCCTGAGACAAACAGAGAAGTACGATGAATATACATACAGTCAACCCTCCTTATGCCCTTAATATATCAACTATATAGCATTTACATTCTATTATGAATTATAAGCAATCCAGAGATGATTTAAAGTATATGGGAGGATGTACACAGGTTATACACAAATAGTACACTATTTCATATAAGGGACTTGAGCATCCAAGGATCTTGGTATCTAAGGTGGGTCCTAGAACCAATGCTCCACAGATAACAAGGGATGACTATAATAACAAGCTCATGTCTAATCAGCAGTCTTTTTTTTTTTTTTCTTAAAGAGACAAGGTCTCACTATGTTGCCCAGACTGGAGTGCAGTGGCTATTCACAGGTGTAATCATAGTTCACTGTGCCACTGAACTCCTGGGCTCAAGTGATCCTCTCGCCTCAGCCTCCTCAGTAGGGGGGACTGCAGGTGTGCTATTGCAACTGGCTTAATTAGCAGTTCTTTTAACTGTAAAATCCACTCAAGTAAGTATCATGACTTGGTGATCTTTTCCCACATGTTTCTATTTAGGGACAACACTATAAACCACCTGAAAAATATCCCACAGTATTGGCAGTCCAAAATTGAATGAAATCAAGTTAAACTCATCAACTTCATCTTTGACTTCTTCACATGACTCTGGGTATAAATATTGGTTCCTCCCCTCTCCAGCTTTTGTGCAAATGGAGACAGCAGTCTGATGGCTTTTTCCAGGCCATCTATATCAAATAAAGTAAAGCTTCAGAATAAACATTTGAGGGCCAAGGATCAACACCTGGTATAATATTTAGGTAGTCTAAGTCCAGGTGGAGCACTGGGCTTCTTTGCCTCATGAAGTCTGTATATCAAAACAGACACCATGAATGGTAACCTCACCAGCAACAATAGTCCCAGGAGGGCTACATCTCAAATATCACGTTGTGGCTCCAAGCTAAACCAATCACATCAAGAGTTAGCAAAACTTTCTGTGATGTAGTAAATGAAAAAGCACCACAACATTCATGGTACACTGAGGATTCTGAGAAAAGGGATCAGGTCAGGGATGCTGCACATGCAAACATCCTCATTTTAAAAGTCTAGAATCTGGCTGGGCGCTATAATCCTAGCACTCTGGGAGGTTGAGGCGGAAGGATCGCTCAAGGTCAGGAGTTCGAAACCAGCCTGATCAAGAGCGAGACCCAGCCTCGACTAAAAAATAGAAAGAAATTAATTGGCCAACTAAAAATATATAGAAAAAATTAGCCAGGCATGGTGGCGCATGCCTGTAGTCCCGGCCCCAGCTATTCGGGAGGCTGCGGCAGAAGGACTGCTTGAGCCCAGGAGTTTGAGGCTGCTGTGAGCTAGGCTGACGCCACGGCACTCTAGCCCGCACAACAGAGTGACACTATGTCTCAAAATAAATAAATAAAGTCTAGAATCTAAGCTTTTCCAAACACGATTTCTGTTTCCAGTTTGTGACCCTCAAGTTCCTTTACTTTAGGGCAGGATTAGCAAATTAAAGATAGATGCCAACAAATAAAGCAGTCCTACTTTCAAAACTCTGCGATAGCTTCGTTTTCTTCGTGATTCATCACTCAATGGAGTAATCTTAATACCATGCATATCACAGCTAGAGATTCTGAGGCATATAAACCAGACAGGTCAGGCAAGCACTTACTATATCTTGGCAAATGTAACCAATAGCTTCCAATGTCGACTCTTTCATGTGCTCTGTGCTGTTGGGATTTGTGACGTTGGCCACCAGCTGAGGAATGAGTTCTGGCCACTGGTTAACTGGGATCTCTGCACAAGCAATACCAGCCACACACTGTGAGGCAGAACTAGGCCGGTAAGTTTCTGTGCCCAAAGTCTGCAAAACCTGCAAAAAAAAAAAAAAAAAAAAAGACAAAAGATATCAATTTCTAACACTATTTGACCATATTTTGTCAGCCAACATACCTTAGGTCAGTGTCTCTGAATTCTTTTCTATGACACAGAAAAGTAGAAAAGGCTGTCAAAAAAAAACCCATGTAATACCTCCACCAGCACAATCAACATTGCCCCAGAACCCTGAAACAAAACCAAACTTTTCTGAAACTCTGCCCCCCAAAGGAATTCCCCAAAACCACATACCTCACTTCAACATCCAATGCAAGGTAGGAAACCAGCAGTGTAGAAGGAGCATTAAAAGAAAAGCAGGGAGAGATGGGGACTAAATTCATCTTCCAGGCTCATTGTTCGTGGTATGCTCACCACCTTATTTTGTGGATAAAAGTGTCGGGCATTAGAATAACATTAACTCTGGGGCATTCTGGTGAGTGATTCATAGTAGATGACTGTCTAAACTGATCCAAAGAAGAGACCTTTTCACTCATAAATGTGAAACAAATCTTTTTCCTTCTGGTCATTAACAACCCAGCACTCTGCGTAACATACATAGAAAGACCTCGGTCAGGCCAGGTGTGGTGGCTCACACCTGTAATCCTAGCACTCTGGGGGGCCGAGGCGAGCGGATTGCTCAAGGTCAGAAGTTCGAACCCAGCCTGAGCCAGAGCGAGACCCTGTCTCTACTAAAAATAGAAAAAAATTAATCAGCCAACTAAAAATATAGAAAAAATTAGCCGGGCATGGTGGCACACGCCCGTAGTCCCAGCTACTCGGGAGGCTGAGGCAGAAGGATTGCTCGAGCCCAAAAGTTTGAGGTTGCTTTGAGCTAGGCTGACGCCAGGGCACTCACTCTAGCCTGGGCAACAGAGTGAGACCCTGTCTCAAAAAAAAAAAAAAAAAAAGACCTCGGTCAAATAACATCATCACTAAATACAGAAACAGTTACTGATGCCACCGACACCTAAGAACTAATCCTTATGTAACTTCCAATCTGAAAGGATTCATTCAGTTTGCCCAGGAATCAAAGAACTGTTCTCTCTACCATCAATAGATATCAAAAAACTAGCTAGATATGCCAATTAAAATGACAGCCACGTGTCATTAAACATATCTCATTTGAAATGGTAACCACACAAGCATTTATGTAAAGGGTAAAGGCACAGGTACAATAAAGGATGAAGGCACAATTGACCCAGAGTTAATCATTACCATGATCAGCTAATTCAGTCAATGAACTCACTAAGAATCACCAGTCCACTCAAAGGCAAACAGTTAACTGTTCCTGGCATGAACACAGGACAAAGAATAGCTGTCAGATATTCAGGCCAGCTCTGCTGACTGGGTCAGGTCACTTCGTATACTGTTTTGTAGCTAGTAGCTAATAATGAACTCCCCATCTTTCCCCCCTTATATGGTGTATCATCATCCCTGCCCCCATCCCAACAGCTCTACCCTCTAACAGTTCTGATCGATTTTAAACAAAGGTTTTGCTCTCAAGGACTAGCAAAGCTAGAATAGACTTTAACAAAAACTGTATGTCAAAGCCATGAGGTAGTAAGGGGGAAAAACGAGGTGAATTGTCCAAAATGTCTGAGGCTGAATGGGTATTAACCCAAGTCTAAGTAAGGTTCCAGTCCACGGTGCCTTTATACCACACTACACTGTCTCCTAGTACATATGTGGGCATACTGAATCCCACTCTACCTTTACCTTTTGTCCTTTAAGTTACTTTTGGAAAACCCTTTATTAGTATTACTTGAGGTGACTTAGAAGCTACAGATGACAACTCCTGAGTACTGAAAGTCTTTGGTTTAAACTAGAGTTAACCATAATAGTAATATGCAATGATCAGAAATAAGCAGAATAAACTAGCTCTCAATTGTGCCCCACATTCAGATTAAAAAAAAGAAATGACCGCCTGCATTCACAGTATTAATTATCAGATGTGCTATGAAAGGGGAAAAGGCCAACTGCTAGCTTTAGTTCATGCACAAGGGCTCAACATGTCCATACAAATTCTTATCCAAATTTAAAAAAATGTTGGTGTTAAGAGTCACGTGCCAAAAAACAAGTCAATCACAGTTCCAATTACATCTTTTTTTTGCACCCCCCAACTCCAATTACATCTTACTATTTCATTTACTATTTACTACCATGTAATGTGACGAAAATGAGAAACTGAGCACAAGCATCAAGATTCCCAGTAATCACGAAATACATTTCCATTTATGTCAAATAGCTGAGGTGGTTAATTAAAGTGTTAATTATACAAGCAGATCCAATGTGAATAGAAATGGCTTTACATATTATAAAACAGATTCAAAATTAAGTTGGCTTTAATAACCTATTTCCCTGTCATGGGTACTTCCATCCAAGACTGGACACAGAAGCAGGTACACAACTAAAAAGAGAAGTTGCTGCCTTAAGGGGAACTAATTTACTTAATGCTGATATCTAAAATCAAGAAATAGCAAATATGATGTGCATAACCGTGACATGCATAAGAATACATGTAGGAAGTCCCCACTGGTTTCCCCTCAAATACCAAGGACAAAGTGATAACTGCACAGTTGTTTAACTTACTCCCCTTTGTGCCTTATCCACGCAAAACAGACCACTAAAGGACTTAATTTAAAAAACCACACACACACCTGTCCATGTATTCTGAATCCTTTGCTTCAGCTAGAATTATGGAATTCTAATTTAACAAGAAAAGTAAAAAGAACTCCATGATTCAAAATTTATCAACCCACTCTTTAAATGCTTTGGGGAAAAAAAAAAAAAAAGCCAGGTGTTTTCTAAGGAAAGTTTTTCATAATTTGCTAAATAGATGAAAGCACCATTAACGTCATACTCCCATTTCACAAACTCTTTTGGACTTGAAAGGCCCAAGTGATCATTTAATTTTCATGACACACATAATGCCATGTCTAAACCACTAAAGAATGAGATTTATCAACAGCATAAGTTCAACAAGAGCTAGGTGCTGGCTGGCTATGAAAAAATCACTTGGGAAGACAGTTTAAAAAATTTCCCTGAGCCTCACCTCAGGCCTACCAAATCAGAATCTCAGGAGAGCTTGTTAATACATATTAACAAACTTCCTAAGTGATTGTGATATACAGCACCAATCTGTGTACTACTCCAATTTACCAAAGAGATTTTTTACAAATTATGGCATCTAAAGTTTCCCAAACTGCTGCAGCCTACCTCATTAATCTAAAAAGAAATTTCAACCCGTCAATGGGAATGGACAAGC
The DNA here is from genome assembly GCA_963574435.1 of Cheirogaleus major. Taxonomy (NCBI): domain Eukaryota; kingdom Metazoa; phylum Chordata; class Mammalia; order Primates; family Cheirogaleidae; genus Cheirogaleus; species Cheirogaleus major. The sequence continues at coordinate 9,831 of CAUYPO010010932.1, read as the reverse complement.
TGAATTGAGAAAGATTTAAATCAAAGATAATTTTTATTTTCAAGTAAAGTTCAGGTCACAGAAACCTATCACACTGTCAACTCTATCCCATGCAAATGATAAAAGAACTGAGAAAGATGTTTCTTGTTCTTCAGGCAATACAACTAAAAGGAGTTGAAAGTTACTCACATAGTTCTTGACTTCTCGTCGAGCATTAGCATCAATAGCAAGCCACCTTTGCTGATATTGTGCCTTGATATCTGGATCTTTAGATGTCAAAGAATTCTTGATTTGTAGACCAGCTGCAACTCTGGCAACCTGACTGTTCCCTGGATTTGCCAGCACTCTGGACAGTTCCACAAGGAAAGTGGGCTGTTAAAGAGAAGATTCATTCGCAAATGAAAATCTCTTGAGAATTTCAACAACTGATAATAGATTATGGACTAAACCACTGGAGGAAAAAAACCTAATTTTTTTGGAGGTATCATAAATGTCTAAGGAAACTACAAAATATCTATTTTAAGATTCCTATGGAAACATTACTTAGTACACGAGAAAGTCATCTACATTCTCATGCACCCTAGCACTTAAGGAGTTACAGATTTTCCTATCAAGAACATTCTTACGGCCCAAATCCTTACATTACATCCCCTGAATTAGAGCAAGTTTGACAATCTGGTGGTCAGTGAATTCTTCTATGTACACTGAAGTGTACCAAGAACCTAGAACAATGGCTGTTACTAGATAAATGTTTGTTGAATGACTATATTATGACAAAGTAGAAAAGTAAAACTGTCTCTCTAAATTTCAAAAACCTTGGTCCAAAAACAGACTAAGGAGCCTAGTCCTCTATATTTTAGTTGTGAGTGTTCAGCAAAAGGAGAATAATAAAACAGATTTAAGGAAAAGTGATAAAAATATTTAGAAATAGAAAAAAACTGAAAAGATAAAAACGTCGAGGCAAGCTGTTCAAGTAAAATGATTTTCTATTTAATAGTCAACAGTTAAAACACTTGCTCCTATACATCTAGACTTGAGCTGTCCACTAAACATAGTGGATCCCTGAAGAGCATACTCTTTTGTAATCTTCCCTACTACACAGGTCCCAAAAGCTACCCTGTTAAAAAATTTTAACACACACACCCCTCTCCCTCCACCAAAAAAAGCCCTGTCCCAACCACAAAGTTAAGAGGAAAAGCCAAAAGCAGATACATTTTCTTACTGCTAACAAGTTCTGCAATCACAGCAGAAGGTAATTCTTATATTAATTATGTACCACTAAAGAATGTTAAGAATAAGATAAAAAAGCTTCTTGCAAATTAACAAAAAGCAGAAACAGGAATGATATCCTAAATGGAAGTATCAGTCTATACTAGTAGAAAAACATTTTCTAGGGAAAGGATAAAAAGGTTAGTAGTAAAAATTAGCACAGAAAAGGACAGAAAAATCATTCTAAGGCAGTTTGTATAAAGCCTACCACTTTGTTGTTGACATTTTGGCTATATAACACAAAGGAACACATACAGTTACAGTGTTATTCTGACTTATTACCTATTACCTTTTAAAAAGATGTCAAGTATCATTCACCCTTCCATCCCCCATCCCCCAACAGGAGATGGACACCAGAGAAACACAACTGGTACTCTGGCTGTTTCAAGCAATCCATCCCACTTTTTAATACAAAGGTCTAGTCTCCAATGGACTTATCTTCATTTTTTCTGTAACCCTTAAATTCGAAAATATGAAAAACGAGGAACTTTCCTCTGTGACTCCATCAGGAAATAGGCCCGATCTCAAAGATGAGCCTCAGTCTGCTGTCTGGGTGCAGATCCCTAGTGATTAGATCTCTATTCATCGAGGTCAAAAGAAAAAAAAACATCCAGGAGAGGAATGGCCGGGCAGGAAAGGGAAAAATATTAGTGGATCTATGTTAAGAGGCAGTCGGGTGCCAGGCCTGGCCATGAGCACAGACCAAGGGGGATAGGAAAGGGCAGAGCTCTGGGAAGTAGGTGGAGAGAGCCACAGGGGCCACGGGACAGGAAGGAGAAGCCGGCCCGGGTCAGACAGGGCGGGCAGCCGGGCCTGGAGCTTCCACATGGCCCCTAGGCCCGGCTCCCCCACCCCCACCCTTGCTGAACACGCAGCGCCGCGCAACCTAACTTCCCTTCCCTCCCTCTTTCTCCCTCCCGCTGCACCGCAGCCCTCAGGCCGCGCGGCGATTGGGCGGCAGTCAGCCCGGCGCACCGCGCCATTGGCCAGCCGCGGGGCCCGGGGCGGGACACACCCACCGGCTTCCCGATGGCGGGGTTAGGTTGGACGCGGGGGGAGGGGGACGGGATGGGGCGGGGTGGGTTCCCAAGGCCTGGGCCTCCGGGAGGGCGGGAAGGCCCCGCACGCAGGGGATGGGGACGCGGCGGGATGGGCGCGGCGGGGTGGCACGCACCAGGTTCTCTACGGCCGCACGCTCCAGGAACTTCTGCGCCGCTTCCAGCTCCAGCCGATCTGGGGGGAAGGAAAGTGGGAAAGGGAGTGGGGTCAGAGGAGCCGGGGCTTCCCCTCCCCCATCTCCAATCACCTCAGCGCGACCCCCGGCCCCCGCGTCCTACCGGGAGACACGGTCTTCTCGAGGATGGTGATCAGCTCCATGGCGGAGGTGGCGGCGGCGACTCCTCCTAAGACGACGGTCCGGCCTCTTTCGGGCGGCGGCTCAAACTGGGGATGGGGGTTGGGGGTCGGGTGGGAAGGGAGGGTGGGGTAGGGGGCGGGGGTCACCACAAGCCCATTCACCGGCTCCTTCTGGGTAGTCGCTCCGGCTCCCCTTTCTCCCCTCTTTCCTTCCTTCCTCCCTCCTAATGTGCTGCTGGCGGCGGCGGCAGCTGCTCCTCTGGCGGCGGGGGAGGGACCCCGGGGGCAGCTCAGAGCGCGGCTGGTGCTCGGGTGGCGGAGGGAGAAAGAAGGAAGGGAGGCAGTAAGTGAACGGCGGCTCGCAGGGAGGGAGAGAGAGGGAGGGAGGAAGGCGGAGGGATATTCGGGCCGGACCGCTCCGCGGCGGCACCGCGCTCCACGGCGATTGGCTGCTGTCCTGGCCACGCGGAATCCCCAATTGGCCAGGCGGCCAGCGTTGAAGAGCCGCCCAGCGCTCATTCGCCTGCTGGTTTCAAGGCCCGGGTTGGCTGGGCGGGCAGCGGAATAGGGCGCGCGGATTGGCTGAGGGGAGGAAGATTGGGGTGGGGCAGGCGAGAACCGGCTGCTGATTGGGTTGGCCTGGTAAAGGCCTTGAGCTCAGACCGGCTGAACGCTGGGAGGAGGGTGGACAGAAGGCAAGACTTAGAGCCCATGTGATTGGCTGGGATTCTAGACGTTGATAGGATAGGGTGCCCGGGAGAACTGGGTAGAGGAGTTTGGGGTCGGGGCGCGGAAAGGCGGGAGGCACCCCGCTGCTTTAGGAGCCCAGCGCGGGGCACGATGGGACGCCCCCAGGAAGGGGCGGAGCCGTGTTCGACCGCTGGGCCTGCGGTTGGGTAAGCACCGTCACTCCGAGGGGCGTGTTGAGAGTTTCGCGGGCCTGAGCGGGGGCGGGGGGACCGTTAATGTCCTGCGCCGCGCCCACAGGAAGGTGTTTTTTTAAAGGCTGGGTCTACTTGGTACCGGGCTCTCGGCTGGGAAAGACTTTGAAGACCGTGTGATTCAACTTCCGATGTACAGATGTCGAAACTGAAGCCCAGAGAGGGTATGGAACATGCCCAAGGTCACACAGCCGGTTAGTGACTTGGTCAGGACTGGGCTCAAGCGCTCCTGACTGCCCTTGACACTAGACGTAGCTTCCCCTCCAAGAAGTCCCCTTAGGCCTATTTATAAGGTTTGAGACCTGTGTTGTTATAAGATCTAACTTAGGGGTGAGCTAAGAGATTCCTCCTCTGAGAACCCCCATCCATAGCTACCAGGTATTTGACAATAGGAATATTTCACCCTCCAAAGGTGCCCATGTAAAGGGACAACCTTGAGCCAGAAAGAATGTGTGTACAGGCATAAAGGATTGTGGTTCTTTAGGTGTTTTAGTTCTGAGCCCTGGAAGAAACTCATGAAAGCCTTTTCTTACCAAAGTGCACATAAAGAAAATGTGCACACAGTGTCTCGACTTCCCCTGACGTTGGTACATGGGCTCCAGGTTAAGGATTTTCTGAATTGTTACATTTTCACCATGCTGATGTACGGTTAATTGGATGTAGCTGGTCTGTAGAACTCTTTGCCATATAGCTTGAGCTTGTGAAATAATTGCCCTACAGTAGGCACACTGGGAAAACCTAGGAGGAAGTCTGTCCTTGCTGAGGGATTTCACCCAAGAATTAGGGAAGCTTGGCCAGCTACCTTTGATTCTTAAAAGAGGAAGAAGCGGTCTTTCTCTACTGGAGATTTCTTTGGAGTTCTGAAGCTAGAAGTGTAGAGAGACACATTTCTCACACCATCCTGTGACTAGTTGATTTCCCATGGTTTATCAGATCCCTAACCCCAGCCTTCTGCTTCATCTATTAGCTGTGGAATAACTGTCCTATATGTATAACTTTGTTAGAAATCAGTGAAGGTTAAGTAAGATGACACCCATGAAAATCCTTGAATTTTCTTTATATGAATTACCCTCACTACAAATGATTCATAATTTGTTTCACTGTACTCCCTGCTCTCCAGCAGTTTGCTGGGCCACCTCCTCTGTCATGATAGTACCAGCAAGTGCAAGTGGGTTTTATTTTTATTTTCAAATTTAATAAATAGATCTTTATTTTACTTACTAACCAGGAAAGACAGCTTTACTCTGCTGATTTCAAGTAGTTTGATGTCAATTTATGCACAAGTGGGTTTTTAAAGTAGCCAAAATAAAATTCTGGGAAGATAAAAGTTGTTGCAGCAAAGTTCCAGTCAAACAAAAGATCCTTACTAAAATCAAAATGCAATGATTTTAGTTGAACTAAGGTTACTGATGGTGCTGTTTCGTCCCTATCAAAAGTACTCATGCTATACTGCACTCAGCAGATGCTGGTGAGGCACTAGAGCTTCAGTGTTGAGCACAGAGACTCCAGAAATTAGCTGCCTGAATTCATATCCCAGCTCTACCACTTCTTAGCTTGTGTGACTTAACTTTCCTTATATATAAAGTGGAGCTATTTGACCCTATCTCATAGGGCTTTGGGGAGCCCCTGCATGAGTTAATAGATGTTGAGTTCTAGGAATGCTGTCTAGCATGTTATTTATGCATTGGCTATTGTCTCTTTAGTATGTATTTTGTGCTAAGCTAGTCATTCTTGGTCCTTGGTCTATTAGGGAAGATAGACTTTAATCATTTAATGTCACACACAAATGTAAAGTTGTAAAAGTGACACATGCCAAGGAGTGATCCAGTCTGGGTGTTCAGAGAAAGCTTACCTAGGGGGTAGACGAGAGTTATTCAAGAGAAAAAGGGGGCCGGGCGCGGTGGCTCACGCCTGTAATCCTAGCACTCTGGGAGGCCAAGGCAAGAGGATTGCTTGAGCTCAGGAGTTTGAGACCAGCTTGAGCAAGAGCGAGACCCGTCTCTACTATAAATAGAAAGAAATTAGCCAAACAACTAAAAATAGAACAAATTAGCCGGGCCTGGTGGCGCATGCCTGTGGTCCCAACTACCTGGGAGGCTGAGGCAGGAAGATTGCTTGAGCCCAGGAGTTTGAGGTTGCTGTGAGCTAGGCTGATGACATGGCACTCTAGCCTGGGCAACAGAGTGAGACTCTGTCTCAAAAAAAAAAAAAAGAAAAGAAAAGAAAAAGGGAGGAATAGCAAGGGCAGAGACTCAGTGGAACAAAGGAGCTTGGGGATTACAAGGATAGGCAGGAAGGCCAGTGTCCCCAAAACATGGAGAACAAAGGATAGAGATAAAAGAGTATTGAGACGAGGCAAGACCATTTGAGACCTTGCATGCCAGGCAAGCGGTTTTGTCCGTATCCTAAGAGCAAACGGCAGCTATTGAAAGGTTTTAAGAAGGATGGTGGTTGCAGGGTGGTGACTAGATGGGAAGAGGGAGGGGTAGATGCTGGGAGGCCAGTTAGGAGGCTATTGCAAGAATCCACATAAGAGAAGATACTTGCGAAAAGGTGAAGGGAGAAGGGTGGAAGTAATGGTGGAATCAGAAAAATAGAGGTCCAATGTGGTGATCACACTTGTAATCCTAGCACTTTGGGAGCCCGAGGTGGGAGGATCACTTGAGGCCAGGAGTTCAAGATCAGTCTGAGCAAGAGCAAGACCCCATCTCTACAAAAAATAGAAAAACTAGCTGGGCGTGGTGACATATGTCTGTAGTCCCACCTACTTGGGGGCTGAGGCAGGAGGATTGCTTGAGTCCAGAAGTTCGAGGTTGCTGTGAGCTAGGCTGACACCACGGCACACTAGACCAGGTGACAGAGCAAGACTCTGTCTCAAAAGAAAAAGAAATAGCAAAATTAATTGAACTTGGTGATCAATTGGAAGAAGAGGGAGGTATCACTGGTACCTACTAGATTTCTGGCTTGCAGTGTGGCACGTGATGCCAGTTTCCAGTGTTTCTCAATGGCAGAAATTGGAGGCCACATGATTTAGTAGCAAAGGGGGTTTCAAGTTAGATTACATAGGTTTTGGTATGTTATTCTCTAACTTTTTTATATGGCAAGCATGTTCATGATCAAAAAATATTTTTAATTAAAAAAATGGATAAATTCTGAAATTGCCGAGAAAAACTGGGTTTCAGTCTTACTCTGCCACTTCTGCTGATTAATCTGGAACAAGCTGCTTGTTAACCTTTTGGCCTATGAAATGGGGAGCATCTCTGCCTGCACTGCTGGGAGGTCTGAGTCTGATCAGGAGGCTCTCTGCAGGTGCTGAGTGCTGCTGGGTGTCTGTGAAGTGGGTGAATTCATGAGTGGATGAGGTTGGCCTGCACTTGCCCTACCCCATCCCCCTCAGAGCCACAGCATGAGTGTGTGAGATGAGTGGCTTCCAGGGGAGGAGCAGTCGGGCTGGGACCCTGAGCACCTCTGACAACCTGGGGAGGGGTTAAACTTTGGCCCCGCTCACATGGAGGAAGAATGGAGTTGAATGTAATGTCCAGAAGACTGAGTGCCCACCTGCTTAGTAATGGAGCACACTGAATTGCCATGTTCCTGCATTTCCACACAACAATTTAGGAAACAGAGCATTCACAGGAAAGTAGCTGAGGCCAGGCATGGTGGCTCACACCTGCAATCCCAGTACTTTGGGAGGCGAAGGTGAGAGGATTGCTTGAAGTCAGGAGTTGGAGACATAGCCCCATGTCTACAAAAAAAATGCAAAAATTAGCTGGCTGTGGTGGCATGCACCAGTAGTCCCATCTGCCCAGAAGGCTTGAGCCCAGGAGTTCAAGGCTGCAGTGAGCTATGATGATGCCACGGCACTCTAGCTCAGCAAACAGAGTGAGATACTGTCTCCAAAAAAAAAAAAAAAAGGCAGCTGAGAATTCAAATTCTAGAAGCAGAGAGACTATTATCTTAAAACACCTCTCTCTCCCACCTCTTTCCCTTGCTCACCAGGCTCTAGCCTTCTTTCTGTTCTTTGAACATAGTGTGATTTGGGAATCACAGGACCTTGGCATTTGCTGTTCCTTCTGTCTAGAACCCTGTTCCTCTGATTGGCACCTGGCCAGTTCCTTCTTCTTGTTCCTATCTCAGTCCAGATACCACTTCCGAGGCCTTCCCTGATCACCCTAACTTAGTCCCCCCAGATACTCTTTACGACAAGCCTGTTCTTTTGTCTTCAGAACACCTCTCACTACCTGAAATTCTTTTTTACTGCCTGTGTTTACATACCCCACCCCCAAGAATGCACGTTCCATGAGAACAAGGATCTTGTCTGCCTCGTTTATTACTTAAAATGGCACCTGGCACATAATGGGTGCTCAAATATGTGTTAAATAGATGAAACACACATAACTAAATATCTTAGTCCATTTGTGTTGCTATAAAAGAATGCTGAGGCTGGGTAATTTATAGAGAAAAGAGGTTTATTTGGCTCACAGTTCTGCAGGCTGTACAAGAGGCATGGCACCAGCACCTGTTACTGATGAGGGCCTCAATTTGCTCTTCCACTCATGGCGGAAGGGTAAGGGGAGCCAAGGTGTGCAAATCAAAAATCCCATGGCAAGAGAGGAGGGAAGATGCCATGCTTTTTTTTCTTTTTTTTTAAGAGACAGAATTTCACTTTGTGGCCCAGGCTCTGGAGGGCAGTGGCAGGATCATAGCTTACTGCAGCCTAGAATGCCGAGATTCAAGCGATCCTCCCACCTCAGGCTCCCAAGTAGCTGGGACTCCAGGTGCACGCCACCACACCTAGCTAATTTAAAATTTTTTTGTAGAGATGGGGTCTTGCTATATTGCCCAGGCTAGTCTCGAACTCCTGGCCTCAAGCAATCCTCTCGCCTCAGCCTTCCAAAGTGCTGGGATTACAGGTGTGAGCCACTGCACCTGGCCCAGGCTATTTTTAACAGCCAGTTCTGGCATATGAAAAGTGACTCTCTAGCTTTGTTCTTTTTTTTTTTTTTTTTTAATTTAATGTTTTATTTTTTCTGTGCCCCCCATCCCCCACCTCTAGCTTTGTTACAGATGATTTATAACTTAGCTCCACTCTCCCTTCCACTATTATCCACACTGACCCCCAGTTGTACCTTTGGTCCAATCAAGCCAACCCTCTCACTGTATATGCACTGCAAAAGTGCTCATCACTATCCTAGGCCTGTCCCCTGCCTAGAATTCCCTCCTTATCCCTCTGTCTTCAAGGTTGTACTCTTGTTAATTTGTTCATTCAGCTAGTTAATTTATTGGTTGTCTTCTCTAGTCCTCGGGGCATTTCAAGTATAATATGAGAATGTGGTAAAAAAGGTACAAACAATTACAGCTGTGCACGGTGCCTCGCACCTATAGTCCTAGCTACTCGGTAGAATGAGGCGGGAGGATTGCTTGAGCCCAGGAGTTCTAGGTCAGCCTGGGAAACATAGCAGGCCCACATCTCTTATAAAAACAAATTTAAATGTAAAAAAAGAAAGATACAAACAACTGCTGTCATGGAGCTAAAATTTCAGAGGAGGGAAACATTTTTTTTCCCCTGGCTTAGTTATGAGAAGGCTTAGTAGACAAGGGAGGATTTGAGCTGAACCTTGAGGGATTGGAGAGCTTTATAAATATAGAGATCACAATAAAGCCTTCTCCAGCTAAGGTTGTGCACGTTGATACTTCCACTTGCCAGCTGTGGAATCTTGGACACGCTTACTTAACCCCTCTCTGTCTCAGTTTCCTCATCTGCAAAATGGGGAAGGGGCCAGCCCGTTGCTTATTTTAATGCTCTACTGTCAACATATTGAAATTCTTAATTTTTCAACAAGGAGTGTTGAGCATTATGTGCCTAATCCTGATCTTGCCTTATAGGATTATTGTGAAGTCCTACAAAGTTAATACACGTAAGTTTCTTAGAACTATAAGGGCCTGGTACATGATGAGGATTCAGTAAATACTAGCTTTTATCATCATTATTATTCTCTTAACTCTTACAACAGTGTAGTTAACAGCACCTCATAGTTAAGCATTTAAACAACCAACAAATATTTTTTCATACCTGTTCTATAAAGGTATACTAGATGGGTTACAAAGATGAATATGACAATACTTCCTATCCTAGTTGAAGAAATAAAGCATATAGTTAAAAAATACTAATTAGTAATGAGAAGTAATAAATAATATATGTCAAATGAAGACTTTTTTTTTTTTCCGAGACAGAGTCTCACTCTGTTGCCCGGGATAGAGTGCTGTGGTGTCAGCCTAGCTCACA
>CAUYPO010010931.1:0-12934 GCA_963574435.1 Cheirogaleus major | reverse complement strand
TGACACGGCCATAGGTACAAGGTGAGTGGTCCTTGAACTCCAGAAGGGCAGATTTTACTCAGATCCTCCCAGGTGTCACTGTCATCACAGTCATAGTAGCAACTGCTCTTGTTCACCCACCCAGGACCTGTGGCATCCTGTAGAGCCGTCCCCACCCCCACCATCCCTCCCATGTCACTCTGGGAGGCTCTGGCAGGTGGTTCACACAGGTTCACACACGCTGTCCTCTGCAGCCTCCTTGTCAGCGCCACTTGCTCATGTAGCCGCTGCCACTGCTCCTGCTGTCTGGGCAGGGAGGGGACCCCAGTGGCCTCCTTCCCCGAGACACTGGCCTGGAGCTTTGCTGTGCCTGCCTCAGACGTGGAGGCTGTTCCTCTTCCTGGCTCCGTGTGTCACACTTGTCACCGGAACACCAGGCTGTTCGTTCCTGGAAAAGCAGCAGGAAAGCAGCTGCTTCAGCTTCTGGCTGGACCCCTCAGCCCAGGCCGGCTCTGGGGCAGACCCAGTTGGTCCCCGCATTTCTCCTAGTCCTGCTGGAGCCTCCCTGGGGCCAACTGTCACCATCACACAAATCATCTGATGCCAACAGGTAACCCAGGGTGGGGCTGGGCAGAGCAGGCTCCATGCCCCAGTTTGGGTTCAGCCTGACCCCAATACCTGAGGACAGTGGGGACTGGCAAGACACAAGTGCTGTGTGGGTGATATAAGAGCAAAACTGAACCGTCATGGATGTGTATGTGACAGTTGCTCAGAGGAGACAGTGGGAGCCCAAGGCTGGAGCCTGCTGCACCCCCTGCCCAGCCCTGCCAGGATAGGTGTCTCCTAGCAACCACTCAGGGCACCTGGGACACTTCAGGGCTCAAGTGGCCAAACGCACTCACTTCAGCTCCCTTTGTTTTGTCTGTTGCCTGAGGTGACCTTCACCCTAAACTGCTTTCCCTTCCTAACCAGCAGCCCCCAGGCCCAGCGGTCACCCCAGCAGAGCCAGACGCACCCCACCAGGGGCTATGTGGGAGCAGCTCTGTGCAACTCCAACTCCCGGCAGAACACGTCCTCTTCCCTCCCAGACTGCTCCTAAGCCGCGGCCAACTAGCTCTCCTGCCTCATCTTTGCCCTTCCCCTCGATTGCCACTCACCTTCCATCTAACTCTGTGCGGCCGGAGCTGCCTCACTTGGGCTTACTTTGTTCTCTTTCCCTGAAAGAGGCCCCTCCACTTGGCAAACTCCCAGGCACCCTTCAGACCAAGCTGAACCATCCCCTGGTTTGTGAACTTCCCGGAGGCAAACCCCTCTGGTTCTCCTGCTGTGTCTGTTCCCTTCAACCCTTTCTCCGCACGGGACCAGAGCCACCGTCTTATACCCTAGCTCAGGGCATGTCACCAGTTCACATCCCAATGAGTTTAGAATGGAGTCCACGTTCCTTGGTCTTCCTTTGACCTCACTCGTTACCTGCCTCCTCTTCCTTCAGCACTACTGGTCTCCCGGTGCTTCTTGGAACTGAGGTCTTCCCTTCTTGCTTCAAGTCCTTTGCACAAACTACTCCCTTCCCTCCCTTTCCCTGGAATTCCCACTACGTATCTTCCAGGACTCAGCTTAAATGTCACCTCCTCAGAAAGGCCTTCCACACCTCTCTGTCTAAAAGAGGTCCCCACTCTTGTCTGATTATAACAAGGTCAGTGCCTTAGTCCATGTGGGCTGCTATAGCAACAGACAGAGTGGTTTATAAACAACAGAAATTTGTTGCTTACAGTTCTGGAGGCTGGGAAGTGCAAGGTCAAGGTGCTGGTAGGTTTGCTGTCAGGTGAAGTTCCACTTTCTGGTTTATGGGTGGTACCTTCTCACTGTATCTTCACATGATGGAAGGGATGAGGGAGTTCTCTGGGGTCCCCTTCGTAAGGGCACTCATCCTATTCATGAGTGCTCTACTATCCCAAAGCCCTGCCTCCTCATACCATCACCTTGGGGGCTAGCATTTCAAGGTGAATTTTGGAGGGACACACATTTAGACCATAGCAGTTAGTCACTGTTTTCTTTCTTTCTGTATTTACTTCGGTTATCACCACCTCCTTACTAGACTGTGGACATCAGAGGACAGAGACCACCTGTTGGAGGATATTTGTCAAATAAATGAATGAAGCACTAATTATATAGTTATTGTTATTTTAATGAGAATGTTTCCCTCATTGCACTGCAAGTCCACTGAAACTGGCACTCACCTTCTTCGTCTTTGTGACTTCAATATATACATATTTTGGCCTGGTCCCAAGTGCAAATATTTGCAGAATCAAAGAGAACTTGACTCATGGCTGGAATGAACTGCAAAGAGGAAGCCTCAATACTCGAGTACTTCACACCAAGCCTCTGGAGTGGGACTGAGCCCAAGCCCAGGCCAAGATTCAAGGGCACTTCCCTAATGTTGCAAGTGACTTACTGCAACGGTCACCTGCTCTGGGCAGAGCTGAAGAGAGCAGACTGAGCCCAAGGGAAAGCTACTGTTCATCCCTGGGGTTTCCCTCTGTCTCTGCACCTCCTACTTCTCTATGGCCAGTGCCACCCTGTGGGCTGGAACAGGGCTTCTTGTCCTCCCATGAACCTGCAGCTTGGCCACTGGCAAGGAACTCATGGACTGTTGGTTTTGCTCTTCCTTCCTGTGCTGGTATTGGTGAATCCCCACCTGCAATGGATGATTGCTGGGAGAGAGAAGGGCACTTCAGATGGATTCTTGAAACACACGCACACACACACACACATCACAGAAATGCTCTCAAAAACCCCGATTGCTCTGGGGAGGTGGGCTTAGCTTGACACCCTGAGGTCTCATAATGCTGACAGCACCACTGTTCACATTCCCAGGGTTGACAAGCCTTGGGTTTAAGCTCTGCAAAACCTACAGAGCAGCCTCATGCATTTGTTTTAGTTTCCAAAGTTTGGAGAAAGTGAAACTAGCACCTCCTGACAGTACAGAACCAAAGCCCCAAAGAAGAGATCCTCCTGCAACTGAGAAGTCTCCTCAGGACTTTCCCTCAGGGTCACCCCCAGGGAGTCTCCCCCAGGACTCCAGGAGGGGCCTGGGTGCAAGTGCGCCGACATGGAAGTGAGCACTGGCGCAGACACCCAGGGCCCAGCAGCCACAGGGCCTGAGATCACCCCAACCCCAAAATGATTTTCTTGGGGTTTACTCAAGTCCACTCTTGAGAGGTGTATGAAGAAAGGAGGGACAGACGGCTCCAATTCTGTGGGTGGAGGGAAATGGAGCCCTCACCCTTCATGTATCCACTTCTGCGTTTCACTGAGCAGCACAGGAAGTACTTACACATGGCCCAGGGACAGGACACCAGCCGCGTCCTCGCTGCCATGGCACATTAAATACTTCCCATTCTCTTTCCAGCCTTGCCCACGAGCCAGTCAGGAGTGTGCCCTCAGTAGTCCTCTCACTCCCCGTTTCTCCCCGACTCCTGCGTTTCTGACCCTTTGTGTGCCCCTCCCTCAAGGGCCCAGTATGTTCTCGCAATTCAGGCAAGCATTCCCAGACCCTTTCCAGATCAATCCCCTTATATTTCCTCGACAAAGACACAATAGTTCTGGGCCTATTTCCACTCACTGTTGAAGAAGAAGTTTGATCACCAACTCCACCTTCTCTTTTCTTCCCAATTGCCATTAGCTAAGGATTGATAGAATTTAAAATGCTGTTCTTTCCCAGGTGTCTTGTGTGATAACAAAGGTTCCTGAAGGCACACTGCCTAAACTTGTACACTTGGCATTTTCTGCCTGTCCTCTCATGACTAGGGTCTATCGCATAATTCAGACTTCGTATGAGCAGGTTGTCTTATTTTGGGCTATTTTCATGTGGGTTTATTCCCATCTCTCCATTTTGATTTTCAATTCTAAATCAACCATGCCCTAGCACAGGCCTAAAGACATTAATTCATGCTCAGGAATGAGTCTCTAGTGTGCATGAACTCAGTACAGGAAACAGAATAATAAAATACTCGAAAGTTTGAGTTGAGAGGACCTCACAGAATCTAGCTCAGCTTCCTCATCTGACAGACAAGCAAGGTGAGGCAGAAGTTCAATCACATGTGAAACAGTGAGCCATGTATTCACTAAAGAACAAATATTTATTCAATGTCTGGTCTGGTTGGTATGATGGGAATATAAAGATGAATCAGTTGTGGACCTTACTCTCCAGGAACTTGGGGTTTGATGTGAGAAGAAAATAAGATATTAATGAACATCGGTGACTACACCATGTCATAGGAACGTGAGCACCATGAAGGTACTAAATGGACTGTCATCGAGGGCTTAAAATGAATAGAGGAAACGTTAAATGCTGTGCATGTGCAGAAAGAGAATAGCTGAGGGCAGGTACTGATCCACAGGAAATTTCCTAGCCAGACAATGAAGCCACCTCCGTGTCCTGCTCTTTGCTTGGTTAGTGACAGCTCACAAGCCTGATTCACCCTTTGTTGATGAGCAGTGTACTGCATGCCCTGTCAAGTCTAACAGAGAAACCTGGAAGGAAACTAAAATAGCAAATGTATCAAATTGCCACCTCCAGATCTTCCAGCTCAATATGGTTCTAAAGAAGACAACTTAAAAGAGAAAAAAGGAAACTTTGTTTCTTTTAAATATCCTCCTTTTCCACCAAGGAACTATTGTTATTTTTTTAACTGCAAGTTGAGTTTTTCTCCCCACCTTCTTCATATTAAATTAATTCTTGCAAAGTGTGCCAAGCCCATACAAATAACCTTCAAAGGCACAGCCCAGCTCTCAAAAATTGCGGAGTACCTGGTATTCATTGCTTCTTAAAGGTTTGTGGGGGGTAATCTGAGAGACAAAACGCAATCAGTGATGAGCAGGCTGAGGTATATTCATGGCTCATTCAACTCTTGCCTTTGGTGCTGAAGGGATGACAGAAGTTGTCAAAGCCACAGTCCTTGCCTTCAAAGACATTGCTATCTAAGGGAGTGAAAATGCCCGTGGTTGAAATATCCAGAGAAAACTGACTCCTAAGTGCAAGCTAGTGTGGTTTGCATCACATGTGTTCACACGTGCACATCACACACACATACACACACACACACAGTCCTGAGAGCAGGGTTGTGCATTGTTGCCCGACAGCTCTACCCTCTTACCCAGCTTCTATCCATCCTTAATGCCTTTCCTCCGCCTTAGAGGAAGAAGGGTCGTTGCTCTTCCCTGCCACCTGACCCCTCCCTGGCCCTCCTCCAAGACCTCCAGTTCTCTGCAGGCACTACTCTGTCTTCAACTCTCAGTCTTATCTCCTTGTCTAGCTCCTTTTCCATATTCCTTGAATATGCCAAAGATCCCAACTCTATAAAACTTGTTGACATCTCTGCCTTTGTCTCAAATGACTGCCCCATCTCATTCCTCCCATTTGGCCTCCATCTTCATTTTTAAAAAGGCTACAGTCACTGCCTTCACTTTCCTGTCTTCTGCTTGTGTTTCCACCGCTACAGTTCAGCTTCTGCTGCCACCGCCCTACAGGGTTGGCCCTGACACTCACGCCTGCTGTTGGGATATGCCAAGCTCGGCGTTTCGGTCTTGAGGCCAGCTAGCCACTTCCTCTGGGATCCTTGCTCCCCCTGGTTGATGCCTCCCAGATGCAGGCCTCCAGTCTTGACCTAAATCTTGGGGTGCAGAATCTGTATTTCCAACTGCCTACCAAACAGTGAGTCTACATGGCTGTCCCTTGAAAACATTCAACTCAACATGCCCCAGATGGACTCACCCCCTTCTCCGTAAGCTTGCTGCTGTGACAGTGTCTGTCATCATCACACACCGACAAGGCAGCCTCCAAGCTAGAACCTCAGGCTGTCTTAGATGCCCCCTTCCCTTTCACGTTTCACATCCAATTGCTTCCTAATTGTCCCTTAAATCTGTTCCCTCTTGTCATTCTACCCCTGATCCTCCAAGCCCAGCTGACTCACATAATCTGTCCTCGTGGCCCCCCAAAGCTGCAAGCACCAGCTATTTTAGTCAAGAACTCCAGCTCCCTGCTTCCCGCTTCCTACCCTTTGCCCCCATTTTATTTTCCATTTCTGGCCACTCCAGCTTCATCAGCTTTAGATTTCCATATGATTATTTTCCACAGTGATTCTCCATCTGCTTATAGCTCTGGTTTCAGTTATGCAATTATACCCATTGTCTCTGGAAAGAAACATCCTAGTGCAGTTCCTACTCACGTGAAGCCCACTGGCTAATTCAGACCCGGGGCTCCTCTTCTGTCCTTTCACAGTGACATTGTCATATATGCACCCATTTCTTTCACCGGACTATAAATTCCTTGGTGACGAGGACTGACTGCTATTTACTTGTCTTCGAATTCCATCATGGGCACATGGTCCAAAGGATAATAGGACGATTAAAATGGAAAGAGTGTGGTCTATGCAGGAAATATTTAGGAATGATTCAAGGTAATACGTGGACCAGAGAAATGCAGGGGGAGGGAAGGGCTGTCGTGGGTTGAGCCAGTACAGGAAGCTGGATCTCCAGCTGAACACAGACATTGTAATTACATGTCCCCCAAACAGGAAAGTGCTGGTTACTCTGATGAAGCCTAACTTTTCATTCCTCCCAGTGCTCTGAATTCTCCACTTACCCCGTTACCGTCTCATAACCTGGCTGGGATGACTACTGCCTGAAACAGCAACAAGAGTTGTTCAGAATGTCATGAGAAGCTTGGTGTGGCCAGCCTGAAGTCATGAGCCAACAACCTCCCTGCGTGTTAGGGCCAGAAGTTTGGGAGGCTCCCTCTTCTGCTAACTTGGACCAAAGGGATCTTGGAGCTCTGGCTGGCCCCAGAGCAGCTCCAGACTCAGAAATGTTCATCATCGCTGTGAGCACATATCCAGGGAGTGTTTGATCATGAGCTCTCCCCAGAGTCAACTCTCCAGCCAAGTGTGAACAGCCCTTGTATAATCCTGGCTGAGGCCCAGGGGCCTTGTTAGGTTTTTCCAAAGAAGTATCCTGGGCCTTCTCATTGGTTTCCCCATTTATTGTTTCCTGTAATGCTATCATGTGATTGGAATACTGCTGTCCTTAAGGCTGTGTCCCTTTGGTACTATGAGCTCAAGTTTTCTTCCTTCTCCTCCTGGCCTTGCACCTATCCAACCCTCTTGGCCGAGAGATCACTGGACTGCACTGCAGCAACATCAGCCTGGATTGTGTTTTCTTCCGACATCTTCTTCTAAGCCATCCATCACAGGCACCAGCTGTGTACGCAATTCGTGCCCCGTTATCAGTTCTTTGAAGGGCGCTATTTGGATTTGGCTCATATGGATGGAAAACCCAGTCCTTAGCAGGGAGTTGGGTCATGCTAACAATCTCTGATTCATTCCAGCAGCCTGACCCCTTTTATTCTCCCCTCTCTGGCTCCATCTTCTTTCTAGCCACTTACCCTTACCTCCCTGCACTCCCAGCTGCTGCAGGCCCCAGATGTTCCAGGGCAGCTGCTGGCCGTGACTGGCTATTCAGTGATGCTGTGCAGGTATAGAGGCACTTGGCCACCCACCTGACAAGTGGTCTAACAAAACGGTGCCCTAGGGAAAGTGTGTCCTGACTCCCAGCCCTCTTCAGCATGGCTGTGTCCCTCCCAAGAGGCTTGTGTCCTTCTTAGCATTTCATTGCCTTCTGAAGCTTGCCACAGTGATATTTATAGCCCAAGCAACTCCACAGCTGCTCAGTGGTCTTATCCATGGTCAGCTTGTAAGTTATCACAAAAACCATCTTCTGGTTTCTTTGGTTCCTGGAGAAACTTGGTGAACTCTGTGCAAAAGTAATTTGGGCATATGATAGCATATTAATATGCAGGTTAATCCTCAGGGAACCAAAAATCCAAGTCAGGCCGGATATGGTTTTCACCCCTATAATCCTAGCACTGTGGGAGGCCAAGACGGGAGGATCTCTTGAGCTCAGGAGTTCAAGACCAGCCTGAGCAAGAGCGAGACCCCGTCTCTACTATAAATAGAAAGAAATTAGCCAAACAACTAAAAATAGAAAAAAAAAATTAGCCGGGCATGGTGGCACGTGCCTGTAGTCCCAGCTACTTGGGAGGCTGAGGCAGGAGGATCGTTTGAGCCCAGGAGTTTGAGGTTGCTGTGAGCTAGGCTGATGCCACAGCACTCTAGCCTGGGCAACACAGTGAGACTCTGTCTCAAAATAAATAAATAAATAAAAAATAAATTATAGTTAACTAGGTTCACACCATAGTGCTGTAGGACACCAGAGCTCATTCTGCAACTGTAGGGTTTTGCTGTTATTGTTGTTTGCTTGTTTGTAGAGACAGAATCTCACCATGTTGCCCAGGCTGGTCTCATTGGTCTCAAACTCTTGGTCTTAAGTAATGCTCCCACCTCAGCCTCCCAAAGTGCTACGATTATAGGCGTAAGCCACTGCACCCGGCTTATGATTGTAGTTTTTAAAAGGTGTTTTCTAAACAAGTGGTATTCAAGGAATACTTTGTCACCACTAGGACTGAAAGCTCCTTGATACTCAGGGGTTGAGGTCTAATCTTTAGCAGTACTTAGTCTAGAAGTGGAACCAGCTTACCTGGAGGTCTCAGCTTCTAGAAGGTGTGGTAATACCATGCTTCATAGGAAGTTTCTAAAAGGCTATAAAGATGATCTTGTTTGATGCTTACAACAAACCCACTTTATGGATGAGGAAACTGAACTTCAAAGGAGGAAATGATTGACTTGCTGGATCCACTGGATATTTATGTATGTATGTATGTATGTATGTATGTAGTTATTTATTTGAGACAGAGTCTCACTCTGTTGCCCGGGCTACAGCGCTGTGGCGTCAGCCTAGCTCACAGCAACCTCAGACTCCTGGGCTCAAGCGATCCTCTGCCTCAGCCTCCCTAGTAGCTGGGACTACAGGCATGTGCCACCATGCCTGGCTCATTTTTTCTATATATTTTTAGTTGGCCAATTAATTTCCTTCTATTTTTAGTAGAGACGGGGTCTCGCTCTTGCTCAGGCTGGTTTTGAACTCCTGACCTTGAGCGATCCTCCTGCCTCGGCCTCCCAGAGTGCTAGGATGACAGGCGATCAACATTTTGAAGTGTTTACTGAGGGCTGCACTGAATGTTTTATATGCACTCTATTACTTAGGCCTCGCAGCAAGCTTGCTAGATTTGGGATATTGGTCTTGTCTTCGTTTTACAAAAGAAGAAGAGAGATTTAGAGAGGTTAGATATCTTGCCTGAGCTCAGACAGCTGGGAAGAGGCACGGCCATGACTCGACCCAGATACCTCTAGTCTAACACATCCTGATATTCCAGAGGGAGGGGGGACCCTCCAAAGACACATTAGGGTTTTTCTTAGTCTTTGTACGCAGGCTGTGCGTTGTCCGTTTGTATCTTCCCTACCCTCAGGGAAGAATTGGCTCACACAACTGATAGAACCTAGCCGGGCTGGGTGGCTCACGCCTGTCATCCTAGCACTCTGGGAGGCCGAGGCGGGAGGATCGCTCAAGCTCAGGAGTTCAAGACCAGCCTGAGCAAGAGGGAGACCTTGTCTCTACTAAAAATAGAAAGAAATTAGCTGGACAACTAAAAATATATAGGAAAGAAAAACTAGCCGGGCATGGTGGCACATGCTTGTAGTCCCAGCTACTCTGGAGGAGGCTGAGGCAGGAGGATCGCTTGAGCCCAGGAGTTGGAGGTTGCTGTGAGCGAGGCTGACATCTTGGCACTCTAGCCCGGGCGACAGAGTGAGACTCTGTATCAGGAAAAAAAGAAACTGATAGAACCTGGAGGTTTTTTTTCGTTGTGACCGTGGTGATGAAGTCGCATTGAACCGGTGGCCCACGTGCGCAACTGGAGTCTGCTGCGCGGCCAGCTCTGGAAGCCTTCAGAGTCCCCGTTGCAGAGTTCGGGGCTGTCCCGTTACAGTTTGTGGCTGCCCCGTTGCAGTTTGGAGCGGTCCCGTTGCAGAGTTTGGGGCTGCCCCGTTGCAGTTCGGGGCTGTCCCGTTGCAGAGTTTGGGGCTGTCCCGTTGCAGAGTTTGGGGCTGCCCCGTTGCAGAGTTCGGGGCTGTCCCGTTGCAGAGTTCGGGGCTGCCCCGTTGCAGAGTTTGGGGCTGCCCCGTTGCAGTTTGGGGCTGTCCCGTTGCAGAGTTCGGGGCTGTCCCGTTGCAGAGTTTGAGGCTGCCCCGTTGCAGTTTGAGGCTGCCCCGTTGCAGAGTTTGGGGCTGCCCCGTTGCAGTTTGGGGCTGCCCCGTTGCAGAATTTGGGGCTGTCCCGTTGCAGAGTTCGGGGCTGCCCCGTTGTAGTTTGGGGCTGTCCCGTTGCAGAGTTCGGGGCTGTCCCGTTGCAGAGTTCGGGGCTGTCCCGTTGTCCCGCGTAGCGCCCCGTCCTCCCCTCCGGGGTCCTCCTTGCTTGGCTCTTACGCATCCGCCCTCTCCTCTTGCAGACCCGACGGCCCCTGCCCGCCCTGCCGCCCGCGCAGCGGGAGCCTCGAGTCCCGGCCTCCCCTGCTGTCCGCGGCGGCCGGCGCGAAGCCGCTCTTGCCCCTCTGCAAGGCCCGGAGCGGCAGCGCGGAGATCCTGGACGACGGCTCTTCCTGCAGCAGCCGGTCGAGCGCGGAGCCCTGCCCGGCCGCCCCGACGCTGGACGCGCGCGCTCGAGGCCGGCGGAGGCCGCAGCGGCACGGCGTGTCTGCGTCCGGCTCGGGGAGCATGCCCGACCTGGCGCACGGGGACGCGGCGCGCAGCGGCGTCTACACCGCGCTCCGGGAGCCGCCCGCGGGCCGCGAGCTCTGGGGCGGCCGCGTCTACGCGGACGGCACGGAGGGGCGGTACAGCCTCAACCCTGCCTGCCGCGACCGCGCCAGGGGCCACAGCAGGTCCTTCCACGAGGACGCGGTGGCGCGCGCGCCCCACAACCCGTACGCCACGCTCCGGCTCCCGCGGAAGGCGGCCGGCAGGTGCGACCTGGTCCCCAAGAGCATGCACAAGGCCTTGGTCGCCGAGCACCTGCGCGGCTGGTACCAGCGGGCCTCGGGGCAGAGGGATCCGGGACTCGGCCTGCAGGCCAGCCTCGACTGGGACGGAGGGTCGCAGAGGTGCCTGGGCCTGGCCGGGCTGCAGCTGCCTTGTTCTCCGAGCAGCCGCGCCTCCTCCTACTCTTCAGGTAAGAACACCTGGATTGCATTTGCGTCGCACCCCCACCCCCCAAGCCACTGCTCACAAGGATCACGCGACTGGTACCTACCGTCCGTCGTGAGAGTGGGACCTCCACAGTCACGATGGCCAGCTTAGGCCGGGCGCGGTGGCTCACGCAGGTCATCCCGGCACTCTGGGAGGCCCAGGAGGGAGGATCGCTGGAGCTCAGGAGTCCAAGACCAGGCTGAGCAAGAGCGAGACCCCATCTCTACTGAAAAAATAGAAAGAAATTAGCTGGACAACTAAAAATATATGTAGAAAAAATTAGCCGGGGCGTGGTGGCGCATGCCTGTAGTCCCAGCTACTCGGGAGGCTGAGGCAGGAGGATCGCTTGAGCTCAGGAGTTTGAGGTTGCAGTGAGCGAGGCTGACGCCACGGCACTCTAGCCCGGGCGACAGAGCAAGACTGTGTCTCAAAAATAAAAATGAAAATAAAAAGGTGCTGAGGGGACCCAGTGTTGAACTAGTTCCTGGCCACGAGGAGCTCAGTGTCCGGCCACCAGCGAGAGGAATGTGTGAAAATGAAGCAACTTTAAAACTCTAAGAAATGATGGCCGGGCGCACTAGCTCACGCCTGTAATCCCAGCACTCTGGGAGGCCGAGGCGGGAGGATCGCTCCAGGTCAGGAGTTCTAAACCAGCCTGAGCAAGAGCGAGACCCCGTCTCTACTAAAAATAGAAAGAAATTAGCCAGACAACTAAAAATATATAGAAAAAACATTAGCCGGGCGTGGTTGTACATGCCTGTAATCCCAGCTACTCGGGAGGAGGCCGAGGCAGGAGGATCGCTTGAGGCCAAGAGTTGGAGGTTGCTGTGAGCGAGGCTGACGCCACGGCACTCTAGCCCGGGTGACAGAGCGAGACTCTGCCTCAAAAAAAAAAAAAAAAAAGAAGAAAATGTGATTTATAAATGCAAGGACTGAGTTGTCTATTCGCCAAACGCAGATGACGGATCACGGCTCAAGGCATGTCCGTTGGGCCTGCAATGGCTGTAACTTGAGTTCGACCCTATCGGGAAAATAAATAATTTGTCTCTGGGGGGAAAAAAACAAACTGAAGGCGGACGCTGTCCTCGAAAGGTCTCACCCGTCACTGCCCTCGGGCCCTGCGGACGCCTGCCGGACTCGGCAGAAGACCCGTCACCGGACTCCCCGAAATATCCGTCCAGCGGCCGCTCAGCCGACCCGCCCGCCCGCCCGTGGCGAGTGACCGTTGACAACAGCCGGAGTGGGTGTACGACGCTCACGCCCTGGCCCGGGCTGACCCGCCGGTATTTATAACCCCCGGCGCCTCCCAGCAACGGGGGCACAAACACAGCTGAGCAGCCGCAGCGAGCGAGCGCCCCGGGCCTCAGACACACAGACAGAGCCTCTTCCCGTGGAAGAGCCCAGAAGAGACCCGCGCCCCCGGGGTCAGGGGCTCCCCTCCTCCTGCGCCCCCCGGCCCCCGGCAGCTGCGTCCCGGCAAGTCCCGGTGCCGGCGATATCCAGTTCCCTTCTAATTCGGAGGGTGACACATTCCCGGAGGCTGAGATCACCGCTGCTGCTGAGTCTGGGGACGGGAGGGCACCGGGCGTCCGTCCGGGGGCCCGATTTGGGCGAGGTGGCGAGGGTGGAGGCCGGGGTCCCTGCCAGCTCCTCCGGTCTCCCCATTCCTCCGGGACTGGCGTCTCCCCCGCCCCACCGGGAAGTCGTGTCTTCCTCCTCGTGGCCGGCGGAGACCTCAGCCCTTCCCGAAGCCCCAGCCG